>JAHREE010150119.1:0-16760 GCA_033628505.1 Tringa tobata | reverse complement strand
CCTTGAGGGACTGGAAGGGGCTCTAAGGTCTCCCCGGAGCCTTCTCTTCTCCAGGCTGACCCCCCCAACTCTCTCAGCCTGTCCTCACAGTAGAGGGGCTCCAGCCCTTGGTTCTTCTTCATGGCCTTCCTTGGAACCACTTTTTTCTTTTTAAAGACAAACCCAAACCCCAATTCCTTGCGTTGCTCCTGCCCGTGCACCCACTCAGCAGGTTAAAATGTTTTCTAGGCGTGAGCAGGGAAGGGAGACCCTAAATCCATGGAGCAACGGGGTCCTGAGAACGTCACCCTCAGGGTCAGGCAGCCACAGCAACCTGGGAGCAGCACGAACGGAGGCACGCTCAGCTTTGACAAGGGTGGATGCCACCCAGAAGGGCTTACAAAGCCCTAAGTCATTTCAACTCGGGATGTGGAAACGGAGGTCGGCGGTTGCAGCACGAGGTCTGGGCTGGGAAAGCCAAGGAGAGAGACCATGTCGGAGCTTCCACACTGCAAGAGCTCAAGGGAAACTTCCAAAAACACCACCAACCCACTGATGTGATGTGAGAAACAGCTCTGAGCAACGGTTTCAATGCTGGAACTGGGAGGTTGGAGAAACCCACAGGCACCAGCACGCTCTTCCCAGTCTCTGCTGGGTACCCAGAGCCCCAATGCAAGACCACCTTTTGGATCTTGGGATGGCAACGATGGAAAACAGGGCAAATCAACCAAAAGCACAATCTCAGCTCTTACGTAGCACTTTAAAACTGTCTTGTGTCAGAGCCCCAGCATATAGGAAATATATTGCCACCTACTTCACATACGCAGCAGCGCTCAAGCCCTTGAGGAGTATATGACTAATGCTATTTACAAACTCTACAAGCAAAATGCAAAATCATGTTACTTACAAACAGTGTAAATTCTGAAACCACTTGTGCCAACTGCTGCCTTACTGATTACCTGCAGGTACCTGAAGTCCCCCATGACAGGCTGCACGGAGAAAATAACCGATGTGAAAGGACAATCCTGACCCACGGAGCTGGTTTTTTCCTTCCCCTTTTCCTTTTTAAGCCAAACGCTCAAAAGGCAAATTTTGGAAGATACTCCTACGAGCATCCTCCTCCTAACTGAACGCGTATGTCTTAACCTACCTTTTAAAAATATCTTCTCTCCCCTCCTCCAAGCCCCAAGTTTGTGACAGATTAAGTTCTCCTCTGCAGGAGACATTTAAGGCTAAGCAAACAGTAACAGCCAGAGCTGCAGAAGACAGCGGCTGACAGATGCTTCCTTGGCTTGTCCCATCTCAGACCCGTGAGACGTATGAGATGCGTTTGGTTTCGTCTGAAATGTAGCTATAAATGTTCATCTTTTTCTTAGGCAGATTATTCTACATCTCTCCCCTCCTCCCCCCCTCCAAATATGAATTTTAAGTGATGGGGAGGCTAAAAATCCCCAGCAGTGTAGCCAGGAAACATACCCCAGCTGCTGGAATCAGTTGGGAATAAGGTCTAGTTTTTCAAGGCAATGCGTTTTTTTGGGGTTTTTTTTTGTTCTCCAGCCACCATTTATTTCCTTCCTTCTGACTTTTGCTTTCGCACGCCTTGCAGCTACCTTGAACTTCACGTATCTGAAGGCAGCTGCTCAACCCCACCCCCAAAAACTGCTTCCAAGGTTCTCTTTGCTACCACATCCCTTTCCCACTGGACCGAAGCCTGCGGTTTCACTGCGATTTTTCGTTTACCTTGGCCTTGGGGATGGAATCACTGAACATCTTAGGCTGGCCAGGACCTCTGGATGTCATTGAGTACAAACACCCACTGCCTCCAATCTGGGCCAATTCCAAAGGTTGATCCGACTTCAAAGTTAAGAGCAGGTGGCTCAGGGTCACACCAGTTAAGTTTTGGGTATCTCCAAGGACTGAGATTCCCCGCTCTCCCTGGGAACCTCTTCCAACACTTGACTACCCTCCTTGCGAAAAGATTTTTCAAAACAGCTGTCCAAAGCGTGTCCAAGTCACCTTGTCGTGGAAGGTGCAAGAGCATCCCTTGGATGTGCCAGTCTATCAGAACTCTCGGGAGCACCTTATCTTTACCACCCTCAATTCTCTCATCTTCCACATCACACCACTCTTACCCCTCTACCGAAAAGAAATGTGTGAACCGTTTTCCTTGCCTACCATTCCAACCGTGTAACCCTCACCCCTAACACAGCTCTGCAGTCTATTCCTATTTCACCACATAAAATTCAGACATCATGCACTTGCCCGATCGCTCATCACAGTCTCCTCGTCTCGAATACTTGACAGAAATCACAGAATAACCGAGATTGGAAGAGACATCTAGAGGTCACCTTGGCCAACCCTTATGCAAACCACTTTTTCAGTCACTTCTATCACATTGTCCATTATATATTCTTTTCACGTAGATATCTCTTTGCCATCAACACGCATGAAGACCTTATCCACTGAACTCATCCCTTGCTTACTTTAAAACCTAAGAATCAGCTCTGCAGCACCTCCTACAAAATATTAGCTAATATCTTGAGGAGCAAATGGTGCTAACTCACATCTACTTTCATCTTCACGCAGAAAGCAAACAAGAAAAATCAGAAGACACCTTTGAAGCTCTCCAGAACCACTGGCAGAGAGCCTTTAAAGGATTTAGAAAACGTGGAGCAGATTCTCTTCCAAGCCAGTGCATCAATTTCAAGAGGCCCTCCCAGCTGAGATGTCACTCCAAGTGTCCCTGAAGCTCTAAGCTGCACCAGTGGTGAAGGACCACCACAGCGTGGCAACGCTCCACTGCATCCTCTCCCCAACAACATGGCAGCCCACCCCTTTGCTTGAAGGTACGGAGATACGCTCGCCTTCCTTCCCGGAGTACCCCTCTCCCAAGAGGATTTCTCCTTTCACTATCTGCAAAGCACTACCCAACTCCCTTAAACCAAAGCGGTGGGTTCTCCTAAGAGAACACATCTAACGGGTGGTGCCTTCCAGAAAACCCTCTCCGAGTATTATTTCCACACAGTCTAGATAGAACAGAGATTAGGGGCAGTTTAATTAGGAGGCCAAAGGGGGGGTGATTTCTGCAGTACACCTCACAGGTAACAGGATGGCAGAGGAGCTGTGTATTTCTTACCCCTCTCCCGCATGTCACACTGAACCAGCCATGGCAGAGACACAGAGGAAGCACCCGGGATGGAGAAAGGAAGAGCTCTGAAGAAGACTCACCTTCACAAATCCTGGGACTTGAAGCACGGTGCCTGTTCTAGTCTTTAATTGCCTGTGTGTCCCATGTATCTCTTTCCAGCCAAACTTGTCCTGTAAAGAGAAAAACACGCAATTACTGCAGGAGTCAATAAAACGCAATCACGTTAAATACACAATTTATTAAAACACACCATCCTGATGAATATGCTCAGCCTAATTGACACCTTAATTTAGTGTACATTAGCACTAATGAAGAGCTTTTAACACCCAGTGAGGGACCCAGTTCCTCAGAATCTCTTTAACAACCTTTGGGGTGTTTTAGCTGCCCGCAGGTGAACCCACAGTCCCTTCACACACGCCCCTCACCCCACAAGAGGACTAGATTAATACCAGCTGCACCTTCAGTATTTTCGAGGAGGTTTAGACAAACTTTAATCTGCTGTGACTTTACAGCCCATTTAGCGGGGAAATGGAAGAGGCAGAGGAAAGGAGATGGAATGCCTCTGTGGGGAAGCCCAGCCCGGCCATTAGGAGCGACGGCCTGAGACATCTCCTTCTTCCAGCCGGCTCTCACGCCAAGGGGAGCAAAATTATTTCCCCTCCCTCTGCCTCATCCTCACTGCCTGGGAAGCAGCTTTGCTGAACCCACCGCTTCCCCCTGAGGGATCAAATAAGTCAACCCGGGTCTGTCCCTGCTCCCTCACTGCCAGCATCTCATGGTGGTTCCTCAAGGGGGGTGTATTTAACATCAGTTTCTCACGAACGTTTGCGAATGCGCCGTTGAAATTTGCCTCCCGTTAAGGCTCCTGCGAGTAAAATTTCCACCCCTCGTCGTTGGCAGGAAACAAACAAAGGCTTTCAAGGTGGCTGAAACTATTACAAAGTAAACCATACAATGAATATTCATAGACTTTGTGGTTTGAATTAATCCCTCACGTTTAACGGCCTTCCTCTGTCACCGCGGACCCGCAGTTGGGAATGATGAGCAGGGATGGCTTCCCTTTGGGAATCTGGAGGCTTGGAGAGTCTACAGCTAGGGCAAGAGAACTTGTGTCACTGCCCCACAGCAGAAAGCCCCCTTTTGGCAGCCAGAGCCCAGTCTCCATCTTTACCATTTTATCTTTTTCTTTCGCCTGTGGGGACACCTCATCCCGTGTTTCACGTGTGCAACAGGGAGACAATTTCTTCATTGTCCTACCCTGTGATGCCACCAGCCTGGGATAGCTGCTGCCAGGAGAAGGTGGCTCTGACTTTAAAGCAGAGATGACACCATGCTATATAAACCCATCATTAGGAAAATAACCAGAACGATGGGATTCCCACTCCTACTGCGTGTGCATATAATTACATCCCTACAAGCCCTCAAAGGTCTGCGTGGGAGAGGAATTATATATATTTTTTTTTTATTATTCCTCTTAAGTCACAATATTTTAAAGAAATTACAGCACCACAGAGAGGAAGAGCTTAAACGCTTCGGTAGGTACCAGCAGGTGCTGTGTCAGGAGGGATGAAAGAGTGGGTTTGGTGCCAAACGGCAGCGATGCTCCGTCTCACTCCGTGGCCCCAAAGGGGAGGGAGAGTCCCCGCCAGACAGGCTCTCTCTGGTTAATAACGACGATTTGCTCGTTAGGGAGAACTGCAGAAAGTGCAAAACCACCGTGCCCGATGGTGGCTCGAGCCAGCCCATGCCTTTAATGACAGTCACCAGGGAAAACGCGGCGGAAGCTGGAGCAAGGGCTGGGACCACGGCTCCTCGCCCGGGTGCCAGCTGTGGTCCCTCCTTGGACACCTTCTCCCGCATCCCCCAGCCACCACCTCCTGTCTCCTGGCTCTTCTCGCCACGTCTGCTTGCTTTTCAGAGCAGCTCTTTGGGAGGAGGAGGAGGCTTTGATGAAGGGAAAACAGCTCAACTCACGTGTCTCCTGCTGGGCTCGCTCGGCAAGAAGGACAGTCGGAGAGCCAGAGGGAAGGGGCAAAAAGAGATGGACATCAACAGGTAGCAAGAGAAAGGAGAAATGAATGGAGGGGGCAAGATGGTGAAGCAAGGCCTGTCGTTGGGAGAAAAATCCAGTCTTCTGGCCACCAGCTGAATGGCTTATTGCTTCACAAGTGCTTCCAGCTACTGCTGGTCCCCTTCGCTCACTACATCTGCAGGATCTGGAGAAACCAAAGCCCGTGCCAACCCGTACGCTGAGCCAAAGGAGAAGCTGAAGACAGAACTCACGTCCTGCCGGATCTCTGCAAGGGGTCAGTGCTTTTATGGTGAAGGGTGAGGAGAAACATCTTCTGTGGGAGCAGGATCAGATCGATATCGCTCCCTCGCAATGGTTTCGGGGGGGAAAAAAATAAATATTAAAAAAGTAAAACACTTGCTGCTGCTGAACTGGAGCTTGGCAGGAGCTGCTGGCCCCACACATTAGCCTGTAACTATCGCTCCCACATAAATAACTAATTTGTTATTAGTTATTAGCACCAGAATTTGTTATTTGTTATTAGCACCAGAATTTGGTAGTGCTTGAAGAGCAGAGTCATGGCCGTGACAGGGGGGGACAAATCCAATTAGACTCCCAAGCTCAGCGTAACCACCATCGGCCCCCCCTGGAGCAGCGATGAGGGGACCTGCACGGGGCCATGCAACTAGATACTGAATTACAGTCAATCTGCCTCCTCTTTAGTCGCATTAAAATGCTAATGTCACTGTAACACGGGGCCCATTTACCAGCAATGACTGCCTTGCCTTGCGACACGGGGAGGGAATGAGGTTGTTGAGCCGCCTGAGAGCATTTAATTCCTCCCTACAGTTGAGTGAGCAAAGGCCTCAGGGGCATCTTACACCTTAAAACAATAACCTGATTGGCTTTGGTAGCACTCAAATGGTATGAGGCTTGGAATGGCCTGCAAACCAACCTGCTGAAACTACCCCAAGTTTCCCAACCAAGCAGAGCGTGCGGGAGAAGCGAGGAGGCCACATCCCTTCCTCACTCCGGTCTGTCTGCTTTCAACAGGGACACGTTTCTGCCACCAAAAAAAGCTGTGTCTAACAGCACCTTAGCCACTCACAGGAGGGGGAAAAAAAGAGGGCTGGGCCGAACCTCTTAAAGCTTCATATAAAGTTTGACAGGTAATCACGTCTGACACCACCACACGGCTTCTCATCGGCCGGCTCAGCAGAGAAGACCCTGCATCCACACATCTGATGGCCTGCAACTCTTTTAAGTTCTGTTCCTTAAAAAAAAGAAATTAAAAAAAGCCCTCAGATAGCTCACAGGTGTATTTTCCCTTGCATTAACCCTAGCAGAATGGAACCATATGGCACCGATTGTCTGCCTTTCTCAACAGATGACCCAAAGATTACATGCACCTATAATATAAGAGTATTAATTCCCCTCAGCAGATACAAAACCCCAAGGCTAAAAGGGGAATGGATGTGCTCGACCTCCTGACCCGCAGGACAACCCCTCTTGTTCACCAGTCCAGTCCCAAACCTGTGAAAAAGCTGATTGCATCTCACCTTCACAACAACTGACTCCTTGGTGCTTTTTTCTCTTCTCTTTGTTTTTATTGCCTTGTTTAGTTTGCAGCAAACGGTTCGTGGCACTCCTGATTTGTTTGGAAAGATGCAGGAATACATCTCAAAAACACCGGGCAGTTGCCGTGGCAACCTTGTCCTCCTCAGACCACCACTTCCAACATTTTAAGAAGTTTCCTGATACTTTGCAGGCTTCAGGGAAACAATGCAGAGGAGGAAAGTGAGTTATTTTAAAGTAAGGGAACAATCAAAATGGATTACTCTGGGCCACAGGGTCTTAGAATCATAGACTACTTTGGGTTGGATGGGACCTTTAAAGGTCATCTAGTCCAACTCCTCTGCAATGAGCAGGGACATCTTCAACTAGATCAGGTTGGTCAGAGCCCCATCCAACCTGACCTTGAATGCTTCCTGGGATGGCACATCTACCATCCCTCTGGGCAACCTGGGCCAATGTTTTACCACCCTCATTGTAAAAACTTTTGGTGTAGTCTGCAAAGCTAAGTGGTGCCGTTGACAGGCCTGAGGAAGGGGATGCCATCCAGAGGGACCTGGAGATGCTCGAGAAGTGTGCCCGTGTGAACCTCATGAGGTTCAACAAGACCAAGTGCAGGCTCCTGCAGTTGGGTTGGCGCAACCCCCAGCACCAATACAGGCTGGGGGATGAAGGGATTGGTATTCGATGTTGAAGTGAATATTGCCCGTGAATTGCAAAAAAACTTATCTGATAAGATTTTTCAGAGTTCTCCTGAAAAATTGTCTTGTCCTATCAAAAAGATGATGATCTCTCCTGGGCAAGACAAAGCAGCCCCAGAGCGGCAGTCCAGGGCCCATGGGCGAGGGAATTTGAAAGCCCTTCTTTTATCAACTCTTTTAATGCAGAATGAAGCTCTGGATCAGTAGGTTTAACTTCTTTTTTTTTTTGTTGCTGCTGTTCTCAGTGCTTTTTCATAAGGAGAAGGTGGGGGAAAAGAAACCCACCCTTTAACACCATTTAATTGGGGAACTAATAATCTTAATTGCTTTTAAGAAAGAAATCCCAAACACAACTTTGAACGCATTAACTATTTTACACACACATACAAAAATAATAGAAAAATAAACTCCCTTTGTTGAAGCTAACTGCCTACACAGATGCAAAACCAAAACAGTCAATTTAGTCAGGTTTAGAAAAGGAAAGGTTAGGAAAAACATCCTGTAAGAAAAGCAGATCTTAAACAAGGGATCTCAGTAATACTAAATAAATCAGAAAATAATATTGCAGGAAATCTGAGAAGTGGCATTATTTATCGGATTCTGGTCATCTTTTAAATGTTTTTAACAAGAGGAATAATAACGCATCCCGAAGTGCCAGGGATTCTAAACACAATAGGAAATCCTTCATCCCACAGAGCTTACAATTCAGAGTGATTTATTTATTTAGGAAATCAATACTTTTCACAAGCCATAGGTGTGATATGCCCAGGAAAACCTGAATGCAGCAAAGGTCGTGAGAAAGGACCTGGGGAAGAGAGGCAGACGTGAAGCCTAAGTTACCCTGTCGATAGCCACGCTGATACACGGCTCTCATCTATTTCCATGTGCAAATCTAAAGTGAGTTTCGCTGTAATAAGCCCCTTTAACTCACTCTAAGACATAAAACAGCAGCTAATGGGGTTTGAAAGGTAAATGTGACCGATCTCAACCACACCTCTCCCAATGAAGGTATGAACCCTCAACCATCCAACCTCTTTTGCTTCAGATATCTCTGATTAAAAAAATTAAAAAAAAAAAAAAAAAAAAAAAGAGTCAGCAGGAGCAGGGAGAGAACCGTGGCCACAGCCCCACAACAGAGCTTCAGATGTTCTGCAGGAAAATAAAATGGAAAGTTAATAAATCCCATCATCTCCCTTCCTTGGGAAGACGTATCATCTACGGCGCTCCAGCAACCACCAGGTTCCAGGCAGACAAAAGACCATCTCTGCACAACTCAAGGTGAGATAGGAGCCAAGACTCACGGGCTGGCTCCCAGCTGCTTTTTTGCTTTCCCAACGGAGCATCAAGACACACCATGTCATGCTGGTGAATCTGCTGCTCTCTTAACACCTCGTTTTTCTCTCTGTCCGAACTTATTTCGGAAAGCGCCCGGTTCGCCATCCCCCTTCTCCTCTCTTCTCCTTTGTCCTTACTCGTGGCAAAGGAAACGTGAAAGACAGCACGGCTGGTTATTGTTAATGCATCTGAAAGTGCAGAGGCTAAAAAAAGGGGGTTATTCTGGAACGTGCCAAGGTTTTCCTTGCTATTGGCGCAGGCAGCTAATGATGGCCCTAATAGCTTCTCTCTCTGAAGTCGTAATAAGCTTACAAATGAACCCATTCAGCACAATATTAAAAAGCAAGGGATGCTCCTTTGATTATAGCCTTTATGGAAATCTCCAGAGTATTTGTTTTGTGGCTGCACAGCCGCAATTAGGAGGTGCTGCCGGGAGCCGGCTCAGCTGCCGGAGTGGTGGGGTTTGGAGACATCTCCCAAGCACCATGGCAACAACATCCACCTCTCCCAGCATGGTTCTCGGGGAGCCTGGCCCCCGCCGAGGCTGGACCAGCACGCTCCGGCACTTCCAGGAATTAAGAAATAAAAGGCACCTCATTAAAACCTCCTCCGCCGATGGCTCGGCTGCCTTCATGAAGCGAAACGGAGAGCCCCTCTCCTGAACGAGAGGAGAGCTGGGTGCCTGCACCGTGTGGCCACCCCACTGTACCCACCGTGGTCCAGAGCAGGGAATGGGGTCACACAGCCACCCAGCATCTCTCCATGCCTGCCCAGGGGGCTCTCAGGGTTGGATGCATCCCTTTCCCACCACAGGAAAGCTAGGCAGCAAGGTGTACGGATGCTGGAGAGCCTTGAGGAGGCCGTAGCTTTGGTCTTCTGAGGTGGGAAATATGGGGAAACTCATTTTCTTCACCTTTTGTAATATTCCCTGTGCAATAACCTCATCCTTCCACATGAGGAGAGGGGGAACCAAGTAACCCCTGTGTCCAGTTCTGGGATCCCAGGTTCAAGAAGGACAGGGAACTGCTGGAGAGGGGACAGCAGAGGGCTACAAAGATGATGAGGGGCCTGGAGCATCTCTCTGATGAGGTGAGGCTGAGGGACTTAGGTCTGTTTAGGCTGGAGAAGAGAAGACTGAGGGGGGATCTGATCAACACCTATAAATACTTCAAGGGTGGGTGTCAGGAGGATGGGGCCAGTCTTTTTTCAGTGGTGCCCAGGGACAGGACAAGAGGAAATGGGCACAAACTTGAACAAAGGAAGTTCCATCTGAACATGAGGAGGAACTTCTTCACTTTGAGGGTGGCAGAGCCCTGGAAGAGCTGCCCAGAGAGGTGGTGGAGTCTCCTTCTCTGGAGACATTCAAACCCCACCTGGACACGTTCCTGTGCAACCTGCTCTGCTTTAGCAGGGGCTTGGACTGGATGATCTCCAGAGGTCCCTTCCAACCCCGTATCATCCTGTGATTCTGTAATCCTCCAGAAATCTCCTTACCACTTAACTGCTCAGAGGCTGATCCAAATCACACTTATATATTGCTTGATGGACTTAAAACTTCTTCAGAGGAGAATGGAGAAAAAAAAAAAAGAAGAGAATTTTCAAAGATGTAAAAACCTAGCAAAACCCTGGATCTAGTCTTCATTAAGGTTTGAATCTGCGTCAAATATTTCATGTTGGCTAAAAGTTAAAAGAGCATACCTTTTTTTTTTCTTTTTTTCCCCCCTCTTAACGAAGAGTACATCAAGAACAATCTATTTCCCTGGTTCTCTAAGCCCAGTGCATCCACCAGCAGTCCTGAGCGGAGAGAGACTCGGGAGCAATTAATTTGTGCACACAAAGACGGCCGCTCGCGCGCTGACGACAGGGAGGCAGGGGCTTTCAAGAGAGCCTCGGCGGGGTGACTTTCACCCACGTGGAGCAGAAGCAGAAGGTCTCCTCTCGCAAAGCCATCCATCCCTCTCGACACAGGGCTCCCGCTTCGCCTGAAAGGACGAGACCTTTGGAGGGAGCAGATATTTTCCCCGCAGCCCACAGAGCCTGGGCTGGGGGTTAAAGCAGGTCAAAGCATGTGATACAGATAGCTTTGTGTCCATGCTACCCACCGTGCTTATTAGGAAGGCTGTAATTGCAAGAAACCGTTTCCCAGCGAGGATATTTAATCCAGTGGCAGAGAGTCTCCCCGGGCAGGCTTTGTTCCAAGGTTTCTGAGCTTTGGAGGAGGATGGGGGGAAGGATTTTATCTCTTGTTGTGAAGCGGTCCAGGGCCAGCACGTTTCCAGCTGTACTGTCATCTAAATAACACTCTGAGGGCAGCAGTGGAAAGCTGGGAAGAGCCTGGGGCAAAACCTGAAGCACCATCAATCACANCACGGACCCCTAAGAATTGGCATCACTGACGGGGTCTCATCAGGACTTTTTCAAAACCGAAACAGCAAATTTAACCATGGAAATAATCTGGAGGAGTACATACATCTGGGTGACGACTTTTTCTATTACCCTGTCTTCCCTGATATTATCCTTGCTAGAAGTCAGGAGTTAGAACTGATGACATAAAACTTCTCCTAATTCAAATCAGGGAGGGCTGAATAATTCTAAATATCCCAGTGAATGCCCAAGGCATGATCTGGAAACACCCCCCCCACCCCCCACCCCGTAAGGAAGCTTGCACGGCCTTAAAATATAGGTTATAAAAACCCCTTTTAACCCTAAACCCCTATATGAAACCCTATTAAAATTGGGGTATAAAACCCCAATTTGTAGCTGGGCCGCTGAATGGCTTGGTCTTTGCACACACACACACACAAAAAAAAAAAAAGGGAAGAAGACAGTCTGACCCCATGTGGCAATTCCTACTTTTCCAAAGTCTAGGCAACCCCTTTTTAGAGAGGACAACAAACAGAACACACTGCTAAGACTAGATCTCCTTGCGTGGGGCAGGACCCCACAGAACTAACCTCCCCATCAAACAGGACCGGGCTGAATTCCAACTGCAAATTCAGTGGCTAAAGTTCACTACACCCTCCCTCCCCTCCTTTGCCATGTCTCTCTTCTTAATCAGCATGAAATTTGAAAGCAATGTTGCCTTTCAGCTAAAAAAAAGAAAAAACCCATGTATTTTTTTCAAAGTATTTTTTAAAACAGCCAACGCAGCCCGGATTTAGGCTGGGACCGGCTCCTGAAATTCATTTTTTGGTGAGCTGACATCTTCTCCTACAATGCATTATCTTTCCATTATCCCAGGGCAAAACCGCTCAGGTTTCTCGGCTAATACTTATCTGCTGCTTTCCCTGCCATCCCGGGAAGATTACAAATTAATTAGGTGACTCCAAAGCATTTTGGGGTAATAGCCAGGATACCTTTCTGGTAAAGAAGGCGAGTCGGAGGTGACGAGATAACTATAGAATCTATCAGTACTGACCGGGGGGATTCATTTCTGTAAATCAATGTAATACTGCTAAGCCTATACCAAACACCCAGAATAATGACTTTCTGGCTATTTAAATCTTTACTACTGGCTCAGTGATTCTGAAATTAGTGCCTTCAACTGGACTATTGTTTGATTTAGGGATTTAAAAAAAAAAAAAAAAATCCATTTTAGGACAGGATTTTTTTTTAACGTCAGATCTCATTCAGCCATATTTAACAGGAAAAAAAATAACTACGCTGGTGGAACGTGGTATCAGCAATTAACCTACTAAACAAACTGATTTTAATTAAGGCACCGCTGTGCAAGGGTTCGGTTAAAGACTTTGAATATCTGCTTGAAGAAGTATGATAGGTTTATACCAGTCGTAGGCAGGATAGGGAGGAATTTACTTCATGCACCTTCTGTTTATTTTAAGGACAGAAAATGCAGGATTTATTTAGTTCCCGCGGGCAGCTTTCGGTGACCACCTGGGGTTATCACCTGAGTGTTGCTTGGAGACCTCTGTTTTACAGCCCAGCTCTAGCAGCTTATAAAAACAAGGGAATTTTCTGGGGGCAGAGGGTGCTGAGCCCCGGGGAGAGGGGTTTGACCTTATCTTTACCCAGACCCGTGTTTCATTTTCCCAACCACCAGCCCATGGCCTCAGCACGGAGGCAGCTTCTGCTCCAAGCAAGGGCACGTTTTTTTTCCCTCGCTGAAATAAAATGTTACGTCATGACAATGTTCCCTTTACAGCACTAGTTTCCTTCCTACTGTAGCTGAAGGCTCAGCCAGCAATTTAATAGAAACTTTATAAGGCGGGGGCTTTTTCCTTTTTCAAGACGATATATCTATCCTTTTTTGTGGAGAGATCTAAACGTAGATACACCAGAAAAAAGATGCTCTTCCCCATAAACTGGATTAAGTAGGGGATTTTCCCACTTTCACTATGCAGGGAAGAGCTAAATTAGCAACCCTGCATTAGGTAGAGCAAGGGTTCTCAGCGTCTGTCCACTGCAAGGTCCAGCAAGAGCTCTCAAACCAACACAGCTTACTCCAAATCACTCAGCAAAACACCATCCAAAGCCTTTTTGTCCCACCAGTTTAAATAAGGGCACTCGAAGCTTTACACAGCCATGAACGAAAATAAAGAGGGAGGAGAGGACAAAGGGAAAAAGCCCACGTAGATCCCACCTCTGAAAGCACTGCTTCATGTATCAAATCAAGAACGTGGAATTAACTGGAAAACTGAACAGATCTGCCACCACCACAAAATAAAACAGGCCCTTGCAATGGCGCCGTTGGAAAACCAGATAGAGTTATCAGGAGAATAAACTCACAAATGGCTAAATCCAAACCCACCAACCTTCCTTCAGCTTGTGTGAGCATGGACCAACTCCTGAAGGGGCTGTGGGGCATCTCCTGCAAACGGGGACATGCCAGACCTGAGCCAAGCACAGATGTCCTTATGCTTAGAATTGCTTCGAGGAAAAAGGAGAAAGCCACCAGTGGCTGGAAAGACACCACCGCTCCTGTGGCTCCAGGAGCTACGGGTTGGAAGCCACCAGGTTGTGATGATGGAGGGTTCAAAGGGGCCCTGACCATTACTCGCACAGTAATGAGAGACGATCAGATGAACAGGAAGCCCCATAAGTATGTAACAGATCATCCTGAGGGGTAAAAAAATGCACTTTTTGCCCAAAAGTGAGATCTGAGAGCATCACACGTAGGTTCCAAGTCAGTCCTGAAAAGGCACTTTTCTCGAGGACTCTGCCTGGATGGGCAGGGCTTAGCAGCAGGGACGTGCCACCATACACCACTGCAGGGGGACAAGACAACCTGCAAGCTCTCAATTCTTCAGCAAAGCTGGTTTTCAAATTACTGATGAGTGCAAGGAAGAGGAAGGTCTTTTTTTCCTTTTTTTTTTGTCTTTACAGCCTCAAACAATAGCACAGCGACAGGAACTTTACAGACCTCGGATATTACATGACCTGCTCAAGAGCTCTGAGCTCTTTATCACAAGGTCTCTGTTCAGAACAAAGCCAAGTCCTTCCAGCTCCTCTTAAGTGACTCCACCAGCCTTCATTAAAAGGACAGTAAAAGGGACAGCAAATGGTTTGCTAATAAAGCCTGATCCTGAGCTGCGCTATGAATAGAGGAGAGGTAGCGTAATTACATTAGCAAAGGTAACTGGGGTCACTGCCACATTGCTGTTTGCTCTTTAAATTAAGTAAAAATAATGTGAGGAGGCCGTCAGTGGAGGGAAAAAAAGGAAAAAAAAAGGGGGGGGCAGGAGAAACTGTTCTGCTTTTGCTTAAGTCTGACTGCATGATTATAGGATGTTGGAGACGTCTAAGAAAGAGGGAGCTGCTGAATATTTAACCTTAGAAATGGAAGCTTGGCTGTCTCTTGTCCTGTTAACATCCACACATCTCTTCCATTAACTCTAATTGGGGCTAACAGGGTATTCGCATGAGTATCTCCATAATTAATGTTAAGAGTAGTTACGGGCAAGCGCTGACAGAAGACAAAACGCCGGGTTTCTTCTGCGGGGTTAAACCAGCAGCAGCCCCCTCTTGTCTCTCCTCTCCACTTCCCCCAGTAAGGGCTCTGTGATGGGGTGCTGGTGTGTGGGACAACCTCACGCCCCCAGCCTCGCAGCAAGAGTCCCAGCACACCCCGTTATTTACACAAAACACAACGGCAGACACACAGTACCTGGCACGCACAAGAGCCCTTCGCTACACACATTCACCATATGACATGTCACATGTCGTGACAGTGACACATCCCTTCTTCCTTCCAGGTGCCCAGCCTTCACAGAGCAACCATTTTTTCCCCCCTCCATCATATATTAAAACGAGTCATTTTCAGTTACCAACCAAAGAGCAAACAAGGTTGTAGCAACAGCCTCAATTACCCCCCTCAATGCCATTATTGCCACCCCTAGTTGATAGGCTACACTATATTCCCAAATCAGACGTTATTAAACGACCATTAAATTTGTAAATGAGAACAGCAAAAATGATCTGCCATAATCAGAACAGTAATAATAATGCACCTACTATTATGCTCCTGGCCCCGGCCCTGAGCTCGGCAGCAGCAGTTCATTAAGAAGCGTTAACGGAGAGCTTCCACCCAGGGTTCATTTGCTAGCACAAAGTCTCCCTTCTCCGCTCTCCACCCCATGGGAGGGGGAAGAACTTCCATCAAACTTGTGCAATCCCGGAGCTGGGCAGATTTACAGAACTGCCTTTGGTGGGGAAAGCATTTACAAAGCCTTCGGGGAAGCGGAGGAGCGCTCCGCTGTGTCCCTCCCGAGGTGGTGGGTATGGTTTGTAGAAGACAAACCATAGGATGCTGAAGCCTCTGCCAGGGGCTTCACGGAGGGGCAGAAAGCACCAGAAGAGGAGCGACGGGGCCAGGGAGGAAGGAGCAGGACAAAGTTCCACTGGAGCCAGGGGAGGAGCTGGGCTCGTGGAAAATCCGAGTCGCGCGTCCAAAGCCTCCCAGAGCCCTAGTGCTGGCAGCCACTGCCCCCCCGTCACAAAAAGCATCGGGGGGACATGAGTCCCACTGAAATTAATAGGTGCTTTCTCTAAAGCATGAGGGGGGGAAAAAAAATAAATAAAATAAATCAATTTGTCTACTTGTCAGCTCACCTATACCGGCCCCATTAAAGAAGAGACGTCTCCCAGGACTCCTCTTAAATCAGAACTGGATGTGTTTTGGCTTCGCTATGTGAAAACAAACTTCTTTTTTTTTTTACTTGCTTTGTTTTCTGCCTTGGGGAATCAGTGACTCAGGCAGGATGCTGAAGACTCAGGGGGATTTATTTTTCATCATGTTGAGGGTGGGTCGCTATTTTTTGTTTCTTTTTTTTATCAGGCAGGCGGGCTTATTAATGCAGCTCCACTCAGAATAAGATTTTTAATAAAAAAAAAAAAAACGTTCTGCCTATTTTTGCTCCTAAGTTTACTGGGGGAGCGTGGGAAGATTACCATTCAGGAAAGCAAGGGAATGGGAGAACACGAGGCACGGATCCGAGGGATGCTGGCTGGCTGCAGAGGGCACAGACCCCTTTGCCATTCCCTTTTCAGCCCTTTTTATTGACACAGGGGAGGGTCAAAACCCCCAGGATGAGCCCTGCTCTGGGCACCATCGCCGTGCCGTTGTTTTGCAGAGCTCAGTCCCCACATCACATCCCTCCTCTTCTGGTCCCACGCTCCACCCAGACCCTTCTGGAGATACATCCAGGTCTTGAGCTGAAGCACCCACCTCGCTGCTGGATCTCGGGACCCCATTAACAACTTTGTGGAAGATGAAAATCTCTATAGAGAGAAAAAAACTCCCCTTTTCTTGGTCAGCTCTGATTTACCAGAGGTACTTTTCTTTATCCACACAGCTTTTCTCAGAAAAGGAAAATAGAATATTCTTTCCCAGAGCTGTAGGTCCCGCAAAAATTTTAGCTATAGTCAGTCTGAGCAAACACAGAACATTTCTTGCCAAATAATGGGTTGCTTTTTGAATATATTTTGAGCATTCATGATAGACTATTTATTTTTTTTTTTACAATCACCTGAAGCAGTGGAAATATATTTAACAGCA
>JAHREE010150118.1:187142-208303 GCA_033628505.1 Tringa tobata | reverse complement strand
CGGCAGACGCTGCTGCCCTGTTCCCTGAGTCTGTGTCCCCGGTGCGGGCCTGGCTTTGCCGGTGGGGAGGCGGACACGCGCGTGTCCGGGTCGGCCGGGGAGGCCCAGAGCCGTCGGCGGAGCGGGCCGGGCCGGGCGGAGGCCGTGTCGTTGCTGACGGCCCCTGCCGCCGCCGCTGTCCCGTCGGAGGAGCTGGGAGCTCTAGTGAGCCCCAGTCTCTGTAATCGCACCCCGCCGGTGTGCGCAGCGGACAGAACTGACTTTATTTTATAATAGACCAAAGTTGAGAGTGAATTGGGAACAAGCCTGGGCAGTCTCGGAAGCGGTGCTGCGGGAGAGGCTGGTTCCTGCACAGCGGGGGTGCCGCTCCGGCGCGGGGAGCCCCGAGGTGCCGCCCTCGGGCAGCGGGAGCCTTCGGGCTGTCGGGAGTAGCAGATCGGGAAAATATTATGCCCTTCAGAGCTTCACTTCAAATCTACTGCAAAAAACCTCGCTAATATCTAGAGAATGCAACTACTTCATTGCTTAGAAAAAACATTGGACCAAAAAGTTGTGATTTGATGAACAGCGACTACGGTTATAAAAAAAAATAAAATAAATGGATTAAAATGCCTAATACTAACCAAGTATTACCTTGGCAGCAAATCTTTTATTACTGTTATAGCAGACGGTACAGAAGCCCTCCCCCCACAGTTGCTAAAGCTCCGGGTGTATTTATACCTCCTGGTATCGGCTGTGGTTTTATACCAATAGTGGGTTCTTAAAGCCTACGTCCCAAAGTTGTCAGATATTCAGAAAATGTAGACAGTAAACTATTTAGAATTATATAATGGGTATATTATGGAATTTGTGCGCAAAATAAAAGTCTGAGATCATTTACTTGTAAAATCTTGCTGATTTATACTTCATTATAAATATGCCTCTTTGCTTTACTTATCTGACATAGTACTTTGGCTGATCTTGGCTATTTCCAGTTTGCCTTCTAGTAACTTTTCTGTGTTCAGAAGGAGATACATACCTGTAACTGCTTTTGTAGTAATTTGACTTCTAGAGCCAAAATTTAAGGATTATTTGTTTTGAGGTTTCTAATCATTGGGTAAAACTTAGTTTATGTATCAATAGTTAATTTATTTTTACTATTTTAATCATTTCCATACAGGCAAGCAATTGTGAGGAAGACAATTTAAGAATAAGGGACAAAGTTGGCCCTTGGACTTCAGTTTCACAACTGCTTCCTCTAGATATTTGCTCAAAAAAGGCTCCTGCGTTTTTTTCTATGACATGCAGTTTCAATAATTTCCCTGCTGCACCATATTAAGCACTGGAAATAGGTTTGTAGCGTTACCGATATTAGCATGTGTGTATATATGTACACACATATGAATTAATTGTTTTTAATTTTGATGTTGAAATCATCCAATCCTTCAAGTGGTTTTCTATTCCTTATTGTTGTGAATCTTTGTGAGGTGAAAAGAAATCCTTTTCAACTTCTGTGAGAAAAAAGTCTGAATCAGTAGAAAAATTCTGCAAAAAGTGTAGGGATTCAATGTATTGCTAACCTGTGCAATTGACAGATTATGTTCTGTGGCGCTTTAGGAGACCTGACAGAAGGGAGTTTTATACTTGGTTTCATTGGGGACATTTATACTTTGAGCAGAGGATGTCTCTGTCTGAGTTTTCACTGTGGTGTATTGATACCTGCTCAGGAAAGCCTGCAAGAGCTGGGCTGTCAAGTAACTACATTTCAGCCCATACCAACTGGCTTCAGTTTCTGGGAAAATTGGGGGTTTTCTGCATTTTTATGAGGTGCTGTAATGAAATTTTACACTATTGTGTAGTCTTCACTACTATATCAAAATAGAAGTGAAGCAGACTCATTCTCAAAGCTGTTTTCCAATGAATAATAAGAGATACGCACCTTTTATTTTAGCTTTGCTACAGATAAATTACTATTTCAAGTTTTGGCCAAACTATCTGTATTTCCTTTGATTCCAATGGGAGGGGGTTTTAGCTTAGTTCAAACTTTCCCAAAACTTAACACACCTTGTGAATTAAATTTATAGAGCGATTTGTGAATAGTTAAGCTTTGGAGGAATGAGGATTTGAAATCCTATTTTGTTAAGAAAGGAACTAATTGCTTCCGTAGCCATTTATTTTTGAGAGATGTGGTTGTTTCCATAACTTCTGCATTACTCTGTGATCAGACTACTAGAAAGGTAGCTTAATTCTCATTCAGGGATTTTTTCGATGGCTTTTGAATTGGGAATCAACTATGCCACAGATTGTTCAAAACGGTACTGAGCTTAACAAAAGTACGAGCAGGGCATTTATGTGTAGATGTGGGCTTGTGCTAGTTGTTTTTAATCATGTGGCAGTTTTATCTCCCTGTTAGATGTTGGACTAACCTGGAAAGGGGTTTGAGATCACTGCAGATGTAAAGGGTGCATAAACATAGTGCATCTTATCCTATTGGAGAAAATGCAAACAAAATAAAACTTCATGCTGCAACAGAAATATTGACAGAATTTTCTGTTGTGCTGTAGCATCTCTTAGGATCTGTAGATTAACTCCTTGTGAAACTTCGACTGAGTCCATGACAGTCACTTACTTGTTCCGAGATGTCAACATTTCTTGTTTATATGCAGCAATCTCTCTGGTTGTATCTACATTTTGTCTAAGTTTAAATATATTTGAGTGAGCTTAAAAGCAAAGAATATGAATCAACCTAATCAAAGATTATTGCTTGATTTATTCTTCTATAGATAATAACGCTTCTAGAATTCAGCTTTGTAATTCTCTGGAAACCAAGAGTTCAGGAAAGAAGAGTATAAATAAGATTGATTTAGGAAATGGTGGTGTTTGACATGACAAATACCGAGCAGCAAGTCGGTACTTCTGTGGTGTTCCATTCAAGGGAGGCTTTGAAAGAAAATGCATGAAACCATCATTTTAATGTGGTCAAGCAGATACTTGCAATTTTACTGCTGATCTTAAAGCCTGTTGCTTTCTGTCATTAATTTCTTTGGTTTTTGTGAATTGCTGCTACAAGATAACATCTACGAGACCAAAGTCAGAATGACCTAAAGTTTTCAACGGTTTTTTGCTTGCTGTAGTGCTATGTTTTGTGTGATAAATGTTATGTTAAAGAGCTTTTAAATGTTAGTTCTATGTAGTGCAGTCAAAGTTTAGAAAAATCTAGTTAGTACACAAAGACTTATTTTATATATCCCTTCCATTAAGCTCCAAGTTCTTTCGTAAGTATGAAGTGGAAACATGCCCCAAATCATCCTTTCTATGGCTCAAAGGAGTTGTTTTAAATTTATAAAAATATATCTGTCTCCGTGTGTCCATGATTTTAGTGTATAGATTACATGGAGAAGTGTCATTAGGTATATTTTCTGTCACCAGGAGAATGCATCTGGCAGTGTGTTGCATAGACCACAAAATAGACTGCAGGGGTGAGCTGAAAATGCACAAGGCTCGATTTTTATTATTTAGTGTGTGTATTTCTGGAAAAACCTTTAGCACCATTGAATTTTAAATCTGGAAAAAAAAAAGTAATACCTGATTATCTCACTTGAGATAAACAGAAAATAATTTAGCATCCTTCGTTCTTTAAAGGGTAGAGAGTTCTTAAGAAGATGGCTGCTTGAATTTAGGAAGAATTGAAGCAAAAACCAGTGCTACATATTTACCTAGCGCTGCTTATATTATTACAAGTATGTAACAGCTCTGCAGAAAATCATCTCAGTTGTTGGGAGAGTAGCTTTTCTTTTTTTAAGGGCTGTGATGTTGAAATGGGTTTTCCAGCCGGGGGGACACATGTCCTACCTCTGGGCCAGGTTTTCAGGGAAGCGGCAGTGCCACTCTCCAAGGGCACCGTGTGCTGGCTTTTAAAAGAGATTATAACACTGCTGTTATGAGAGGTATAAGCTGGTAAATATTAAATGATCAGTTTCTTCCTTGTTTTCAAAGATTATTTGAAGAGGACTGTCCTAGAAGTGCCCCTGGGCTGTGACCGCCTAGCAGCAGCTCATCGTGAGTACCCTGGCACTAATTACTGGGGCTGCTGCCATCTGAGGACTTAGACAAATGCAAACCCAGAGAAGTAAGGGTGATGAAGATTTTTGCCCTAAAACTTCCATGATCACAGCAGATAGGTCACATTCCTAAGTTAAAATGCTCTTGAATGGTGATACATTTTTGCAATTATGTCTTAAGTTCTCCCAAGTGGTGCAGTAAATACTGAATCCTACCAAATGCAGGGGAGGAGTACACTGATCTATACAAATACCTGCTTTTTTACTTGCCTTTTCTCTGTATTCTGAGCGGTAACGTACAGAGTGCCCCTTCGATGTGTCATGGAGAAATTTTTTTGTTTTAGTCTTAATTTTCCTTATGATCCTCCTAACTTCTCTATGTATTTCTGTTCTCGGACAAATGCTACAACAGCAGTGATTTGTAATGTGTGTTTTTTTCCAAGGAACCCGTGTTGCTGAGCTAACTAAAGAAAATGCAAGGGATCTTTTCTCACACCTTTGTGTGAGTTAAAACAAGTGTAATTTGTATCATTCACCTGTCTCTGAGAGCAGCGAATCATACAGCAGTGAGTGAAGGAAATCAAACAGGTGCAGACTTAGAAGCAGAAACTAATACGACGTTGGCAGTCACGCAGCTTCACGTTGTAGTTATATGATGCTTCCCTGCTGCTACTGTATGATGTCAGTAAAATTAAATACCAAACGTGTTTTGTCACCATCTATTCTTGGTTTTTTAAGTGAAATAAGAGCTTTCATAGCACATCATTTTTAGAGTAAGTTTCTTTTGAAATCTGATGAGAAATGTTAAATGCATGTCACTGTCATGTTCACAAGTTACTTCAGTGAACGTGTTTGTTGGAGGACACAGGGCAGCGATCCACTACTAGTAAATTCGTGTTATGGTCTACGTTTGCTGTATAAGACCCTGATAAATAATTATAATGCAGAGGCACAGAGAATTGATATGATTCTTTTGAGTGTGGCTGGATCATCCCCTACAGAAATAGGCAGGAGGCTCCGCAGAGTGCTGCAAGGGCTCAGTGACTTCAGTGTCCACTTCTGCCTGTGCTTCATGGCTAGAAAGCCTTCAATTTCTTGCATACATAATATCTATGAAAGCCTTAAACACTTTGATCTACATATGCAGGAAGGTTAAGAGAAGACCTATTCATAGACAGGTGCCCCAGAGGTGATCGTAAATTTTACAGGACTTCAACCTACCATTACACTATCCCACAGGCAGGGGTGGAAGCTAAAGCAAAACAAAGTGCATTACGTTTTAACAGTGAGAATACTTACTATCGCTATGAGTTGTCTTAGATCTCACTACCCCCCAAATGCTTGAGTTTGTATAATTGCTTTCATTCTGAACTACTATAAAGTGGTCTTGGGCCTAAAGAGCACAGGTTACCCCTGTACATCCTGAAATATCATGGAAGGTGCTGGACTTGACTTCTGACTACACATTATTTTTTTTCTATTCATCTCTGCTAATTCTATGAAGAATTGTTATGTGCTTTAGAGTCCTTACATTCTCATGGCTTTGAGAAGCACAGCTGCCTTATGACTGTCTGGTTAACTGTAGAGATAACTTTTTCTTTAGATCGTACAGTGGATTTGACCAAAGTTAACTTGTGTTTTAGAGTAACCTTTCTGCTCCAGTTTAATGCTGCTTGCATCACCTCAAAGAAGAGGTTAGGGAGACATTCCAACTTGGAGGAAGCTGTTAAAAAATGGGGGGTTCTTATTAACCTTTTCAAACTGTAGTGATCTTCCAGGACTGTTTCAGGAATATTTCAACCTTAAATCCTACTGTCTTGAAAGAGCTACTGGCCTGCCAGCATTGATGAATAATTAAGTATTGTTATGGTATGGTACCTTGCTGAACAATATTTTGGTTAATTCTACTGGAATTTGATTATGGAGCAGCTAACTTCTGTATGCAAATAAAATAAAACTTTCTTGTGTATTGGAATATAATCTAAAGATTACTTTCATTTTCTAGATAGTTACATTGGTGATTTATGTGAAGAAATGAGATTGTTGTTCTTCTAAACATTATTTATCAATAAAACATTGCTAGTGGTGCCTGCTTCTCTGACATGTGTAAGGGCCAGTCTTGCCTTCCCAAACTGATGGAAAGCAGTTGTGGTGGCCTGGTATCAACCCCAGCAAAAGTACTGCAGTCCCAATGCTGTTCTGCTGCGGTCCTGCCTGCTCCCCAGCGCGGCGTCTATTGGCAGCCTCCTCATATCCAGCACCGCTTCAGCTCGAGGTTTCAGAGTTCGGCTGAAAGCAAAGGAAGGGGTTCCTTCTGTCAAGTGCTGCTACTGTTCAAAATTCTTGTTATTTAACCCCAGCTGTCTACAGATGTTTTCAAGATCACAGGAAGCGTGCGTCTTCAAAGGAAGAAACTAAGGTGGAAAAGTCACAAGTGCGTGATGTAGCTTGCTCACTTTCTTTCTTTTTAAGAGCAGATGGGTACAGAAACTCATTGTCTACTGCTTTTTGGGCTGTGCTTTGTGTACTTGATCTGTTTGTTTGCTTTCAAAGCAATACTGTATGTTCCCTTGATCCCTATTTCTGGTTTTCACTGCTTATCCGCTACCCTGACAGCTAGACTTACAGACCTTTAACTCCATCGTTCACTCCACTCACTACCCGGGTCTGTGCTGTTTACTCCTAACATTTTAAGGAGAATAAGCTTCTTTGTTTCCCAAAAGAAAGATGAAAGAACTCTGACAACAAGTATGTGGAATTGCTTATCAATAGATATATATGCCTATGGAGATAATTACCTGTTCTAACAGAGATGAGGTGGGCAAGGACCACTGAGGGTCCCTTTCCTCTTGGCACCCCTCTCTTCCTGGTTCTCGTGGTACATGTTCACAGTCCATTTTCAATGTGTGGCCCTGTCCTAGGGAGTGTGAATTCACCTGGAGATGCTAAGATGCCGTGATTGAAAGAATTTTTTTTTTTTTCCTCCATGGTAGGGCATAAAATGTCCATCTTCTTTCTACTTGGGTGCCTATCCTTAATTCATTCCTTCATTCCCTCTGTCTGGACCTAGTGCTAGTGGTGACAGTTTGTATTTTAATATTTTGTCCTGCACTAAATTGTTCTCCATTTTGCTGCCACTTGCCCTTGGGAAAGTATGGAACAAGGAGGGAGGCTGCTTTCTATATATGACTTTCTGTACGTTCTAAACACACCAAAAAAGGAGTAATTTCTGGTGGGATTTGCATGAGGCTTGACCAATATCTGGTTCCTGAGCTCAAAGATCCTCAATGATGCAGGAACAATCAATCATGGCTGCTGGGGACTGGTCTTGTAGCCTGCACAGAGTCCTCAGCCTGGGCAGCTTGTCACCTCAGGTCCATGACAATTCTTCCTCCTCTCAGCAGAGAGCAGCTTCATCAGGAGTGTCCCCTCTGCCTGGCTCCCAAGCCCCAGGGAAGTGGGACTGGGCTGAAGGAGCCACCCTGCCCCTGGATGGGGGGGCTGGCAAATGCGTGCCCGCTGAGCCCTGCATCCCTCCACGGTAGCAGGGCTCTGTAGGGTGCTCAGAAAACCCGGTTCCTCTGGCCTTCGCCTGCTCCGCTGTTCCCTTGGGTTTATTGTTTGGTGTAATGTTTGATTTCTGACTCGCGTCAGCTCACACGCTCTGAGGTGTTTTGTAGCTTTGTTTGCTGAATAAAAGAACTCTCCTGCCAAAGCTACCTTTGTATAGATGGCTGCCATCATCTCGCTTCTGTTAACCACCCTTTAGTCCTTATTTCCCTCATCAGATGCAAGAGCATATAGAATGTATTTTCCCCTGCTTTTACATAACAACTGTAAAAACTCAAATGAAGTCTGGCTCACCCATTTTCATCTATGATACATTGGTAACTTACAGAACATGTTTAGCAATTCTGATAACCTGATTTTGAATGCTGTGTGAGATTTTTTGACCATTTTCTAAATCAGATGTAATTCTAGTCAAGTCAGGAAGCTGCATGCCTTGTTTCTCTACCAAGAAGATCCATTTGTCAAGATTATGAATGTTAGTTTTAAGTGACAGTCCACTGATACAGCTCCAGTTCTTCCTTGTGGGGTTTTTATCATATTCCTACCTGTTGATTTTGTTTTGAGAGTGCTTGCATTTTCATAATTTGATTTAAATTGTTCATATGTCCCATTACAGCATGTAACATAAGACATAAATAGAAAAAAAAAAATCCACTAGTATGTTGTGATACATTGGACATGCTTCCTGCATCAGAAGTCAATGGATGATGTTGAGATCTGTTTGTTCAATTGGAGAAACAGGTACGGTGGCAACATTATGTGTTTAGACTTCTGCATTAATTAGAACAAGAATAGCAATAAAAGTCTGAGGGTTGTTGGGTGCTTCATTAGGGGTCTGGTCTTGGAAGTGTGAGGTGACGTCTGCTATAGATAGACGCTCTCAAGGGGACATGTGCCTATGTGCTCTTTATGATAATGCTCTATGAAAAATTGGTAAAGTGCTTTTCTTTAGATCTTGTTTTGAAATGTACACACTTCTCTAAAGCCTCTTGGAGCATTCTTTCCCAGTGTGTCAGGCAAGTCTGAGCAGCCATGGCTTTTGAGTTAGGTTAGGGTTTAAATGTCACATCATTCTAGCTAGGAAATCACTGCTGTGTCAGATGAGCTTCGAAGTTCACATTGTGGTGGGTTGTTTTTTTAAGAAAAAATTAAAATCACAAACGGAAATTTAAAAAAATTGAAAGTCTGTGGGTGGCTCAAACACTTTTCCCTCAAATGCTGCCTCAAATATTGACACAAATTGATTATTATCTGGGAACCTCTGACACACTGGGTAAATAGTTTGGAATTGGGTCCACACTAAATATTTCCTGTCATTAGGATTTCCTTGTTTTGTGATGTGAATGCTGAAAGATTGATTTTTACTTTTTTAAAATAATTACTGAGATTATTTTCTAAGGGGGTAAACGTTTAAACAGAAGTGTCACTGGTGTAGTATGTTGGTCTCTTTTGACATAAATATGACATATGGAATGTTTTTTTTAATATTTGTGTGTGCATGTATGCACACAGACACACACACATATATGTGCCTGTGGCTTTTCTTTAGCAGGTTTTTCAAACTTGATGAAATACGTTCCAAAAGTCATCCCTGAGCAATTTAACAGTGCAATTCCCTGCAAGTATCAGTGTAGTATCTGCCTTGAAGACCTACTAAAGGTTCTGAAGTTTTTAACTTGTCTAGTGACTATAAAGTGAATTTTCTTTTGGGAGGGTGGGGATATTGTTCTGCAGTTCTTACTGGGGAGCGAAATTGCGAAGCTCCTTTTAGCACATGGACTGTCCCAGGGAGACTCTAATGGGCAATTGAATGTTGCAGAAGGATAATTCAAATTATAGAAATGCAAGAAATGGGTAGATTGAGGTATATATCAACTATTTATACCAAGGGTTTTGTTGTAATGCACCTTAAACAGCTCAATGTGGTGATTCGTCTTCAATGTGTACAAGCATTTGGTTTTGAAATAGAAAACTGTGTTCGGTCTCAGTTGTAAATCTTCTCATTTTTCTTTCAGATTGCTCTTTACATCAGTAGAAATGGACAGCAGCAGTTTCATTCAGTTTGATGTGCCCGAGTACAGCAACACTGTTCTGAGCCAGTTGAATGAGCTCCGCCTGCAAGGGAAGCTGTGTGACATAATTGTGCACATTCAGGGTCAGCCGTTCCGAGCCCATAAAGCTGTCTTAGCTGCCAGTTCTCCCTATTTCCGTGACCATTCGGCATTAAGCACCATGAGTGGCTTATCAATATCAGTTATTAAAAATCCCAATGTTTTTGAACAGTTGCTGTCGTTTTGTTACACTGGAAGGATGTCCTTACAGCTGAAGGACGTTGTGAGCTTTCTCACTGCAGCCAGCTTTCTACAGATGCAGTGCGTCATTGACAAATGCACACAGATACTGGAGAGCATTCACTCCAAGATCAGTGTTGGTGATGTTGACTCTGTCACGGTTGGTGCTGAAGACAATTCAGAAAATCGCAATGGAGTCAAAGACAGCAGCTACTTTGCCAATCCCATTGAGATCTCTCCCCCCTATTGCTCTCAGGTGCGACAGTCGGCAGCGGGCGGTGACCTCAGGATGGAAACTGCTCCGGGCAAAGCCCTGCGCAGCCGTCTGCAAGAAGAAGGGCACTCGGATCGAGGAAGCAGCGGGAGTATCTCTGAATATGAGATTCAGATTGAAGGGGATCATGAGCAAGGAGACCTGATAGTAAGGGAAAGTCAGATTGCAGAGGTGAAAGTTAAAATGGAGAAGTCTGAGCGGCCAAGCTGCTCAGACAGCTCTTCCCTGGGCGATGACGGGTATCACACCGAGATGGTGGATGGAGAGCAAGTGGTGGCAGTCAATGTTGGCTCCTATGGGTCTGTCTTACAGCATGTCTATTCATTTACCCATGGCTCGTCACAGGCTGCAGGCGTGTCCGAAACCTTTGGCAGCCTGAGCAATACGAGCCCTTCCAGGTCAATGCTGAGCTGCTTCCGAGGGGGTCGTGCACGACAGAAACGGGTACCCGCCGGTCACCTGCATGGTGATGTCCAGGGCTTGGTGCAAGGGGCTGACGGTGAAGCCATGGTGAGTAACCCAGGATATGAGAATAGTCCACGGGAGAGAAATACAAGGGGTCACTGGTATCCGTACAATGAGAGGCTCATTTGTATTTACTGTGGAAAGTCTTTCAACCAGAAAGGGAGCCTTGATCGACACATGCGGTTGCACATGGGAATAACTCCTTTTGTGTGCAAGTTCTGTGGGAAGAAATACACCCGCAAGGACCAACTCGAGTATCATATTCGTGGTCACACAGATGACAAGCCCTTTCGCTGTGAGATCTGTGGAAAATGTTTTCCTTTCCAGGGTACACTGAACCAGCATTTGCGAAAAAATCACCCTGGGGTAACAGAAGTAAGAAACAGGGTAGAGTCTCCAGACAGAACAGAAGCTTTTGTGGAACAGAAAGTAGATAATGATGCTTCAGCTTCTGAAGCTATGGATTCTAGTATGGAAATTCATGCAATGTCTAACACATCTGATTAAAATATTACATTCTAAGTGCAACACAAACAAGCACATTACTAATGTATTTTTTTTAAATCTGCTATTCTTTTAGTAATCTTCAGTACAAGTATAACAGCCTTTTAATTTTCCTGACCTTCTGGAAATCAGTTTGAAATGGTTTCTGGAGAAGAATTACATAAGTATTCTTTGTTTTTGAAGGAGGTTGGGTTGTTTTGGGTTTGTTTTTTACCTTTGAAGATGCTCAAAATGTAGAAGACAGTGTGTGGGGGAAGAATAGGAAGAGTCTGCTGAAGTGTCCCCACTGGTTGATCTGGCAAGACACAAATTTCAGTGGAGAAAGATAGTAGAATAAGATTGGCAGCTCTGCTGGACACACTGAGAAGCTCTCATCTCCCTTATTTCCTAAATCCTGTTGCTGGTAATGAGCTACACAGCAGTGGGGAGTGAAAATATTGGAACTTTGATTCCTTCTGTGTGTCACAATGAAATCTGTTTGCTTTTACTAACTGGTTTTGGTAGTTAGTCTGTTTATATATATAAATTTGCTTTATATATATAAAATGCTCTCACTTTTCCTATTCTGGTTGAGGTGAATGTAAAAGTACATCAAGGTTTATACTATGTATGACTTTCAACTGCTGGTCTCTCTGCTTAGGATCTAGGACTTCAGACTTCAGGAGGATGGTTTTGGTTTTAAAAGAATGTTGTTTGGTTTTCATTTTATTAAACTATTACTTTGTGTGCGGAAGTAAGCAAAGTGAATTACTTTATTTTAATAGCTTTGCTTTATAACATATGTAAACCAAATGCCATAAATCTATTAAATTATGGTTAAATTGTTGAGGGGTTTTGTTACTTGTCTAGAATGCAAGCTGGACAACCTGTGGTGCTGACCTTTTTATATATATAGAGATAGATATATCTATATATATATTTAAAAAACAAATAATTAGCAAAGCTAAAAGTAGCATTGTGGTTTTAAATGTGTTTTTGCTGGCCTCAGAATCTACCTTCATTACGTACTGTAGAACCCTACCAGGTAATTAACTTTAACTTCGTCACTCTTTGTGGTTGGTTAAAACCCGAGAGAGATGATGTAGTTTAAACTACAGTATTTCCAAGCAGTGTTTTAATAGGTCTCTTCACAGAGAGCTGTTTTCAGGTGCACATTGACTTCCTACTTAAAGCTCCAAGTGATGCATCAGCACTTGGAATTTGTACTTTTTTTTGTATAAAAACAAATACTCTATGGGAATTTCAAGCAATATGTCTGTTATTTCATGTGGGAGTATTACAGAGTTGCTATGGCTTCCCTACTATTTCAGTGGTTGCTTTCTGCATAAAGGAACTACCAACAACTTCAAAAATACTCTAAATATTTTTGTTTCATCAAATGTTCCTTTTAATATGGTGCTAACTTCATCATTTAGGTCAGTATAATATTTAAATGTGAAACCTAATGGTAACAGTTAAGCAAAATAAAAAAAAAGGCAAAAAAAATCCAAAACAAACAAAAAAAAACCAACAAAAAAAGCCCTCGCCACAAGAGAAAACACAAACCAATAGCTTAAGACACCTCAAAAGCATGAACTGGCAAACACTACTGTGTGAGATTCTACCTGATGAACAGAATTAAATTAATCATGTGCTTGATTAAAATACAGGTTTTATATAATTGGGCCTTAAGTTTGTTTAGCAAATATTGAAAATACACCTGTGAACTTGCTGTTTAACTCCTGAAATTTAGAAAACAAAAGCTCATTCCTAAACTCCAGGAAAGCGAAGAGGTAGGTTTGCTATCTTGTAAAGCTTTTCTGGCTCCTGAGAAGTTGGGGCGTATTTGCGCAGTAGCTTTATTAAATACACTAGCTCTTAATATTGTGACAGTCTGCAATAAGAATTAATTTCATGAAGTACAGATTTACAGTGTAAACCCCACCTGCTCCATTGGAGCAGTTTCTGTTAAACTGAGTACGTGATTTGCCTCTTTGTCCTAAAATTGCGTAAATGAAGAGGCAGAGGGTGGGGAGATGTTTCTCTCCTTGAAGCAAGGACGGAACTTTTGTTTGCAGTGAGGGAAAGTGTGTGTCTGTGTCTAGGGAAGGTAGTCTGTATGTTTACCCACCTAAAAACATGTTGGTGTTTCTGATACTGTTTTTTTTCCTAAATGTTTGTTTTAAGTAATTAAATGCAAAAAAAAAAAAAAAGTGTTTTGATGAATTAAGCTTGAGACAGGCAAAATCCAAGAAATGTACAGTTCTTCTTAACCCTTTGTCTTGGACCTGTGCTGTGGTGCCTTTGGTGTGACCTTATCCATGGAGGTATGAGTTGAGGACAACAGGATGTGGGTACTACTGTTATATTTCTTGAATTTCTGTGTGTCACAATCTTAACATTATTTAAATCTAGTTATTTGTATTTGTAAATGTATTTAAATGGTTTGAGTTTACCAAAGAGTGACTTATCCAAAATTGTCTATGACAAAAACAAACAAAAAATCATCACTTTGATTGTACAGGTTCAGGTTCAAAACATTGTAACGGGACTGTTAAGGGGCAGGAAATGATCCCTTTTTCTACAAAATCATGATTCCGTGAGTTCCGCTTGCTCCTCTTGGTGTTGATAGGCCATTTCCCCCTTGCGCTGCTCGCAGTGCTCATAATGATCAAGCCATAGCACGGGGCTGTGAAGGGCAGCTGTGCTTCAGAGGGTGCATGCGTCGGTGAGCGTAGAACACCACCGAGCATCACATTTACACTTGCAAAGTGTGTGACTCTGGTAGAAAACGAACTTCAAACCTGGCGACAGCAATTAAATTGTGCCTTGTCACATAATGGTTTGCCAGGATCAACATTGTCATGAAACATGAAGCATTTTCGGGTTGAAGTTCATTTCACAAGTCACCAGAACAAAGTGCTGTGTCATTTTAAGCAAATTATGGAAGTACTGTACGGTGTCTTGTGTCTGTACAGTTTTAAGTTAGCACAGAGCTGTTACACATTTCATTCACAATAAATGCAGAAGTCAATAAAATATGTGAAGTAATATTTGACAGCAAAATAAATCATGAAATTATATAGGCTGGTTCATAATTGAGTCTCTTCTTAATCTACCTTTTTAATTATAGACAAATGTGAAAACAGTGACAGTGTCCTTTCCTCTAGATGTTTAACCTATTATGACAAACTGTGAAAATAAAGGATTTTATACCTTTGCTAATGTTTGTGGTTTTAAACAGTTACTTTAATTTTCTTAATCAGTTATCTTCTATACTATTTCTTTTAAACTTGTAAATACATTTAGAAAATAGCTTTGTAAATACTTACAGTATAGTAAAACTTCAGTTTGGTCAATAAGGCCTCAAGATTGGCTCTGCTTTTTTAGCATGAAACCTTTTAATAGCATAAAGGATACTGTCAGTTCACTGTTCTGCAGAAGATACTGTAGGCCTAAATTGATAGTTCTTAACGCAGTCTTCCCAAGCGTAAATTCCTGTTTTGTGCTGAAGCCTTTGGTTTACTTTCAGACAAAACAGTGAGGCCTCTTAGTATGTTTAGGCTGAATTATGGGAAGAACAGCAGGAATAAAATCAAGGGCTGGGAAAGGATTGAATGAGCTTTACCTTTAAATATATATATCTATCTTATTTGAATTTTTGTATTAGTTTACTGTGATTCTTTTATTGTCATTTTTCTAAACAGGTTTCACATGAAACCATTGAAAGGGACTCAAATATGCAACACCTAATCTATTTTCCAAGGGAATTTTACCCTTGAATGGTGCTTTTTGACTGGTCAGGGTTATTTATTAAATTTTATATTTGAAAGTATTTGGGGAATTATGTAAATTCTTTATATGAATCTGTTTATTTCATTAATTGTAAATTTCATAATACTCAGTGATTGAATTGGAAGTTTAGTAAGGTCATTCAAAATGTTCAAAGTTTATAATCTGTGTGCATTTTACGTATATTTTAACAAGTGCCAGAATACTTGTATTTAATATTGTAGATTTAATACTACTTGCACATCCCTGTGACAGCATTAACTTAAGTGACACAAGTTTACATTTAAAAAAAAAAAGAAGCTAAACGAAGAAGTGAGCCTGGGAGATGTGTTCCTGCATCTCTCCGGGAGCCGTGGGGGCTGGGGTCGGTGCCGTAGCGGGGTCTCCCCTTCTCATGGCCCGAGCTCAGCCGGGGCTGGCACCGACGGCTCCCACTGCCCCTTGGGTTAGAGGTAGAGCTCTTGCACGATTTTAACAGTGTTTGTTTCTGACTGAAAAATTGTATTTTTAAATAACTATTATTTGTATGGTTGTTTTTCATGATAAATAATTGAACAGTTTGAATGACTTGACTTGGTGTCATTATCTTGCAATATAAACCGGTAACCTCACAACTCCACACTTCATCACCATATGAAGTAAATGAAGCTAGCTAAGCTGATGCTGTAACAATTAATAACTTGCCATTAAGGATTATTTTATAGCATGAATTTTAAAATATTTATTCAAATGATATTTTAATCTTGTATTCACTTTGTTTTTAGATTTGTGACATGAATATTTCAGTGCTGCTTTATTTTGTTCTGATGAAATTGTTTCTTGCTTGTAAATTGCTTTTTTTATGGTATAAAGTCAATGGGAATTGCTGTTTGTAAATTAAAATGCTTCTAGAGCAAATCTGTGGTGTCAGTGTCTACATTTAGATATTTGATTACAAAGTGACTTGCGTTTTAGATGCTTTTCCTGAAGTGTTAGGAAAAGTTGCAGTTTAATACTCATTGCCAACGAGGAATCAAAAGACTTTGTAGAGACAAACTACTCTTGAAGTTTCTCTTTTTTGCCCACATTGATCATCTGGGGTTTGTACTCCAAAACCTTGTCCAACTCTCAGAGGAAAACAAGAAACGGGCGGGGTGGTGGCAGGATTTCTCCCTGCAGCCCGGGTCTGAGCTCCTCGGTCGGGGTAACGCTGCAGGGTGGGTTGGTGGGTCCCTGAGACCCTATGGGCAGGTTGAGAATGACTTCAGTGCTTTAGAAAAACATCTGTTCAAATCCTCTGAAAATCCGAGTAATGCAGAATGGGGTAAAGAAGACGTGGCTGTGAGGAGAGGAATAAATGTGATGTTACTTTTAGCTGGAAAGCAGAGGCAGAACAGAATGTACTTTGTGTATTCCCCTCCACGCTGTTTTGTTTTGTTTTGTTTGATTTGGTAGAATTGTTTCATCTTGTCAGGGAGCCATCCAGGTGGTATCCGTGGAACGTGATGCAGTTACAACCTTTAGAGCCAAGCTGCTTGTCAGTTCCTGCAGAAAACGCTGGCTGTTTCCTTCGTTGCCCATCTCTGCCCAGGGACGGGCAGTACCGGCGGCCGTGGCTGTTCTCTGCGCAGATGTGTGGGTCAGGAGGAGTGTGAGCCAACGTGATGCTCAGCAGTCGTGTTGACAGCGCCAGGTTTGCTGGCAGCAGGTATCGGGGTCGGGCACAGACCTGGCATGGACCGCGGCACCTCGTGGAAAGCGCTTTCAGTCGGTGAGGCCGCAGGAGGGGCTGCTCCCGGCATTGCCCAGTGGTTTCTGTTTGAAGGCAAGCGTAAGGCTCCACGGTTGGCTGCTCTTTACTTGCTTTAGTCAAAGCAAAACATTGCTTACAATGCTGTGCAAGATCTAAGTTCTAAAGGTCTATATACATTTATCCTTTAGAACAGATAACCTTCCTAAAGGCACCAAACTTTTAGGGAGTGATGAGGGAAAGGAAAGTAACTGGGAACTTCTTCCAGGCAGAAGTGGAACCTGTCTGGTGCTTCTGGGAATGTGGTTTTCTGTAAGACTGGGTGTCTTCGTGCCATCAGAGCAACATGTGCATAACATGCACACAGCATCTGGGCAGCATGCCCTATAGCACGAGTGGTACTGGCAATTAGAGAAGTAACTTGAATTGTTAATGAAATAAAACATTATTTCCTATAAATTGCCTTTTTGTGGGGGCAGGGAGAGGGGAGGCAGGGTGTACGTTTTAAAGTTGTACTTTTGAAAAGCACAAAATTGTAGCGCTAACAAAATGAAAATATGCCACTCTGGATAGCAGTAAACTACTGGTCCTGGTCACCTGGCCCTGAATGTAGTGGAGTTTGGTCAAGGGCGTTAGAGAAAAGTTGTGCTTTTATGAAGGTTCCTACTTGTCTGCCCACCCCGCAAACAGCTTTTTTCTAGTCATGCAAGAAGGATGTGTGTAGGAGCTCATAACCCTGAGCAAGAGATCTCCCTTTCTGCCGAACATCGTAAGTTTCAGCATCAGAAAAAAAAAGGGGTAAAACAGTATTGGGGAAGATCTGCATGACCAAGCATAACAAGGCTCACAAGGCAGCGGGAGTGCTGGGACTGTCCGTCTGTCCCACGGTGCTGAGCCAGGTTCGTGTTCCAACCAGTCGTGTTCCAGTGTCACTTCCCCAGCCTCGCACTGCGCAAAAGCAGAGACAGCAGAGGCTGCCAGGAGGGGAAAAGGTAAAAGGGCTTTGGTCAGAGAGGCAAGTTGCAGTCACTCACAGTGGACTTTCTGGGCATTGAAACAAAGGAGGGGTTTGAAGGATGGATTTTGGAGGCAATTTTGCGAGGTTGATGGAGAATTCATGGGTGTGAGGTGGTGTCGGAGGAAGTACAAGGGTGCTTGTTTGAGAATGTAGTGACCCTGGTTGTCATAAGTGAAATCTGATTGTGAGAAAATAGATGTCTTGAGGATTAATGGAAAAGCTCTTAAAGGTGAAGACACAGAATTGCTTTTGGAAGAGAAAACCTGGGAAAACACTGAAGGGACATGACCAAAGCAACAAGATTAGAAAACTGTCTTTGTAGGTTTAACGAGTCAAAAGTTTTCAAGCTTGTCAAATAAAGCTGAAGTGATGACATTACAATCAAATTCTCACACCATGTAAAACACGGTGTCTGTCACTTCAAGGGCTATTCATAATACATCAGAAGACTTCACAGTATCTGAATAATCTTTCTTAAGAGTGGTTTCTCTCCTTTTATAGAAAGGAAAAATTTTCTGATACAAAGACAGGGAGTTCCGTTGGGCTCGGTGGAATCCGAGATGACGATACAAGACGACAAGGGTCAATTGCCTGCATCAGCTGGCTTCAAAGGCCCCTTCTCTACCTGTTTTGTCCACATGGAGATGTGGAAATAAGAGAAATTGTGGTGGTGTATATCAACCTATTTTATGATTTAAAAAATGACTTGACTATCAGAATAATTCTGATATTTTTCACACATAACACTTAGAAATTATTCAGGTTTTTTTTTTAAATCCCTTTTTTCTAGCTAGTCTTATGCTGCATTTTGGCTGCACAGGATTCTCACTTCATCTAGTTCTACCTGGGGATACACTATTGACCTTGGGTAGCTCATATTTGTTTAAAGTTGCAATCCATGGCAATAACTACAGTGCCATAGTACGGTATGTGTGGTTAAACTTCAACTTATCTGCTTGTTTAGAGTCTGTATCTAATAACTTGGAAAATACTTTCGGCTATTTCAGTGGAGATATCCAATAAAAAAATTGTCTTGCATAAATTAAAGTAACTTTTTTCCAAAGCATAATTTGGTAGTGCCTGAAAAAGATTTTCTCTCCATCAGTTTCAAGCAATGCTGACAGACAAATGCATGCACACACAAGTTTGGTTATTGAAACTACTTAATAGGTGATCATTTTAAATAAAAACTGGAACTTCTTGATCTAAGATAACACTAAGCCTGAACCGCTTATTGGGACTACTTTCGTTTGGGTCATTTTTTTCTACTTTCATACATAGTATAACTTGCTTCCCTAAACCCTGCCTGTAAATTCAGTAGAATAAATATAAGTAGGTACTTACCTTTTGGTTTATGGGTACCCACCGTTCTAAATCTATTGTAGCTGGGGTGTATAGATCTTCCTGTAATAGAAAGATTTACGGGCTGTTGCTCGGCACTGCTGGATCTCTCCTTTGCTGGAAATTACTGTTTATGTAGCAGACTCAGCAGAAGGAAAGATGTGGCCATTGCCGTGCAAAGCCTAATGTGGCGATGGGATAAATATCAGAGGACAATAGAATCAAAAAGCAACAGTAGAAATTTTGACAGAGGTTATCTCAAAAACCGCTAAGAGATGCAAAGTTCTGTTACTCTAAGTGCAATATTAATTCTGAATTTAACAACTGACAATTCAGTATCGATTTGTACTTATTTGCCCAGTGCCAGTTTATCTTTGATGCATTTTGATAGTTTCCTATTTATAATGCTATTATTAAAGCAATTTATAATAATTTATAATTTCCAGTATCAGTACAGGCTGGGTGGAGAATGACTGGAGAGCAGCCCTGAGAAGGACTTGGGGGTGTTCGTGGACGAGTAGCTCCACACACCCTGGCAACATGTGCTGGCAGCCCAGAAACGCGCCCCCACCCTGGGTTGCATCCCCAGCCCCGTGGCCAGCAGGGTGAGGGAGGTATTCTGCCCCTCTGCTCCGCTCTGGGGAGACCCCCGCAGTGCTGCCTCTGCCCTGGGGCCACCAACATCAGAAGGACATGGAGCTGTTGGAGCACGACGAGAGGAGACCACGGAGATGCTGGGAGGGCTGGAGCCCCTCTGCTGGGAGGACAGGCTGAGAGGGCTGGTGGGGTTCAGCCTGGAGAAGAGAAGGCTCCGGGGAGACCTCATCGCAGCCTTTCAGTATTTAGAGGGGGGTTGTAAGAAAGATGGGGAGGGACTTTGTGCACACGCAGACACCCTCCACATTGTTTAACTTTTCATAATATACACTTCTTGAAAACAGCTTGTGGGGAAGCTAGAATAACCCATGAACAGGACATATCAAAGAATTTATTTTCTTTCAGCAATAATCATGCAGGAGAAATGGAGCCTGATCCCACAGATGCTACATTTCATTAACTGATTGAAATCTCAATTGTATTGCGCATGGTTTTAGGAAAAATGTAAACTGAACATTCAATCAAATGTCAGATGAACTACGGACAGACACATTTCATTAAAATTTTTGGACACGATATGACTGATAGCATTGTCTAAAGGGACATTATTCGGCTATGCATTTTGCCAGCCTTTTCAAATAACTCAGTACGGTACAACCCTAAATCTTGTCTCTGCATTTTTTTCCGCCAGAGGGTGCTGGCCAATTTTTAAAAATATATGTTACATAGGGATAATTTAAGCTGCTGTACATAACCAAAGCCTGAAACAGGAACAAAAAAAAGAAGTTTCTAATCTTTGTTTATGGTGATACCTTCAACAGGAGAAGCTGCTGAGTAATTCCACTCATAGCAGGGCAGTGTTCATACCCAGGATTTCAGAGGGTGCGTGCTGTAATGCACAGTGTCACTTTGTAGTACTTAACACATCAGATTGGAAACTCTGACTTAGAATCTCATCATTATTAGGACAAGAAGCAACTTTCAGATTGTTTTTTCTGATTCGTTGTGGAAATACAACATATTTACCATATATATATATTTTATTTTTAGGAGGACTGCAGGCCATGAACTGCTGTTTTAATGTCCCAGCCTAGTCATATAGGACGGAGTGGAAAACATTTTGCCAGAAAATGCTGTACTCTCGCTCTAGTGCTCAAAGTTTTAGAGGAAAGTGTACAAAGCTTAGCAGCACCAATGCAATAAGTAAAGAATATTCTGTGCCTGTGAAATGATCGGAGATTCATATGAAAATAATTTTCATTCTTCAGTCCTTGGGGGGGGGGGGGGGGGGAAGGAAACGATCCACACCATTCCCAGGGGAATGGCAGGATGTGGGACTGGGTCCCAGTATAATCCAGGGTTCCATCAGGGTGGCTGTACTGGTCCCAGTATGGTCCAGGACCCTCCAGGTTGGCTGTACTGGTCCCAGTATGTTCTGGGACTCTCCAGGCTGGTTGTACTGGTCCCAGCATGGTGGAGACACGCCAGGGTGGCTGTACTGGTCCCAGTATGTTCTGGGACTCTCCAGGTTGGTTGTAGTGGTCCCAGTATGGTCCAGGAC
>JAHREE010150118.1:781-187021 GCA_033628505.1 Tringa tobata | reverse complement strand
CCTGGGGCCGCCGCGCGGCCTTGCGGCGGTGGGGTCGGCGGGGCGGCACCGGGAGAGGCCCGCGCTGATACGGGGCCGGGTAGCCCCGCGGCCACTGCTGCCGCCGCCCCCTGCCCGGCCGGCGTTCACCGTCTGTGCGGGTCTCAGGGCGGGACGGCCCGGTGGGGCAGTGCTGGTGGAGCCGGCGGGGCGCGGTGCCCGTTGCGGGACGTGCGTGTCGTGTCGGGTACCGGAGGCAGGCGAGAATCGCCTGGGCTTGACCACAGCCTCCGCTGGACTTTTGGAATAAATTTGAAAATTATTTGCATATCACGTGAATGACTTCGTGCAGATGCTGTTAAGAGCCTTGGGTTTTGAGATCTGTTTTCAGATCACTTCGAGGAGTTTTTGGTTGGACTTCAGCAGGTTTCAGTTTATCTGAGGTTTTGGCTGTGGAGAAGAAGGAACTGGTGTTGAAATTCTCAGCTGTAGAACCACGGCATCTCTGTTGTCTCTAGCCTCCTGTTCAGAACCCAAAAAAATGGAACATATGTAGGCTCGAAAAAAAATTAAATCTAGGTCGGCCCCTCTTAGAATGCGGAAAGTTATTCCTTGCCTTAAAGACCTTAGAGTTGGATGTAGCGATCTGTGCCTTTTATGTCCGGCAGATGCTTTCAAAGTGGGGTGTGGAAGCTGTGCTGCACAGACCATCAGGTTCTGGTACAGCTGCAGTTAGAGTACAGACAAATTAAACTGAAGCCGAGATACTTTAAGTAAGAAATTAGGATGCAGTTCTGGAGCAAGAAAGCAGGAGACTTGAGATGTCTCCATTATATTTCAGGAAAAACATCCTGTATTCATTTTGAGATGCATTTTTGAGGCCAACACACAAACAACTGGGTGAAATTTAAAGATCTGTCACTAAAAACTGAAGATCAGACTAAGTGATTTTAATGATCTCTTACAGCTTAAATTGCTGTGAGTAGAAGTTTAGACATAATCGTGCTGTAACACAGAATGACAGAATATCCTGAGTTGGAAGGGACCTTTGAGGATCATGGAGTCCAACTCCTGATTCCACACAGGGCAGCCTAACAGTGAAACCATACATCCAGGTGTTGTCCAAATGCTTCTTGAACAACTGTGCAAAACATAGTCTAAGACGTTTAGGGTGGGATATGGAACAGTACACTTAGATATTCGTAGACTCTAACTTGGACTGAAATGATGTCAAGGAAAACATGCAGCTTTTAGAATAAGGAATTACTCTAGTCATAGAATATTGTAAAGTGGAAGGAATCTCCACAGATAACCTTGTCTAAATGCCTGCTCAAATCAGAGCTAGTTTAGAGCAAGGTGTTCAGCGTCTTCCTGAGTTTTTAATTTCTCTGGGCACAGAGGCAAGTTGTTCCAATTGGACAAGTTGTTCCAATGCCTAAGCATTTTCTTTGTGAATGTTTTTTTTTCTGATATGTGATTGGGATTTACCTTTTTGTGACTTGTCTCTTTTGCCTCTTGTCTTTTCATTGCTTGCCTTGCAGAAAAGTCTGGTTCCATCTTCTCTGTATTTTCCCATTAGGCAGTGAAAGCCAGCAACAAGATCAGTCCTTAGCATAGTCATTTAAGATTAACAAACCCAGTTCTTTCAGCTCTTGCATCTGAGCTCTTTCTTGTTTTTTGTCAATGAAAGGCTAATTTTCAGTTGGCCTTTATGTCATATATCTTAGATTCAGTCTTCAGCCAGATTTTTTTCTGAAACTGCATTAGGATTGCTGTCAAGAAAATGCTCTTATTTCAACAAACTAATGCTTGGTTTAATATTACTTCAATATCTTTAGATTTATCTTATAATTGTCATCTTCAAGTGACAGAAAATGAATAGTGAAAGGCTTAGGTGTTTTTTTAATGCCAATTAATGTTTTCAGATTTTAAGTGTGGAATAAAAAATTCTCCAACTGGTATGTCAGTGTAGACTCCACTTTTGTGTTTTAGCAAAACATAGCTGATCCTTTACCAAAGGAAAGAAGACTGCTTAAATAACACAGCTAAATTATGCTGCTTTCAATGAGTTTCCTTATGACTACATCTGTTGATTTCATAAGCAGTCAGAAATAGATATTCAGAAGTATCACATCTCTTAAGTAAGTAGAAGTATTTTTAACTAAGAAAGTAAACTAGTTGTAAGTATTTTAAAAAAAAAGGAGGTGTGTTTTGTCATGTTTGGATCTGAAACAATTTCTTATTTTGCAGAAATTTATCCAAAATAAACATTTAGATACTCCCTTATGGAGCACATTGCACCAAAGACATTGAGGAATATGGAAGGCTAATGGAAGCTTTAATAGTTCCTTTAGCAAGTAATATGAAACGTAAGGATTTTGCACTATTTTACAGTTAACGTAAGATGTGGTTTGGTATTATCTATTTTATTTTTTTTTCTGATTCCTGTCCTTCCTTAGTATATGCAGTCCTAGATATTTTCCTCGGCTCAAAGCTTTTCATCGACTATATTGGATAACTGGATTATCGTAAAAAATTATTTTTACTGGATTTGTTGTGGGAAACTCGTGCTTCAACTTGAATGTTAGTCTCATAAGAAGTCGTCAGTTATATTGTGGCGAGATGCAGAGGTCGTCTTTAATGCAGGATTCCAAATATTGATGGATTTTTTTCCAGCAGGAGGTTGGTTTTTTCCCTGTTTGTTAATGTTTTCATGGGCTTCTGTTTTTGACATCAGGTGGCATGTGTGTCTGTTCCTGGTAAGTTCTTTCTGTCTGCTTAATTGATGCCTGTCTTCAATACTAAATGACCTTTGACTATTAACAGCACGGGGGAGGTGGAGAAACAGGAAGAATTAATGTTACCTGATTGAAAAGAGAGCTTGGAGACTGCCAGCACAGAGCTTGCAAAGGCAATTTTTTCAGATGTATCAAAATTGTACTTGGAAAGTTAGTTTTCAAAACCATTCAGAGTGAAAGAAGTAGACACAATAGAACACACAGACACACAAACCAGAAACTTAATTGCCAGGGAACAAAGCTGAGATGGGATGCAAACATACATTATGTTTATAATTTTGGTTGGACTACTGAAGTGGATCCTAACTCATTCAGAACTTTCATTTTGATTCTTTTAGGAACTGGGATTGTTTGCTCATGGAGGGTGTTCCTGCTGTATACTCAGAGTTTGGATGAGTTTTGAGTATGTGAAGAGAATATTACTTTCCAAGCAAAAGATAGCTTTCTTTGATGCCAATAGGAATTGATGTATTTAAAGACTAGAAGATGTAAATTTATGTAAGTGGAGGGTCCTTAACAATAGAAGGAGAATAGAGACTGTAGTAGTGGCACAGTAGTAACATCATGTGATCTGCAGTGATTTTTAACTTTATCAAAGGAATATGGGCTTTAGTGGGATTTTCATGTCAGTTTCCACGTGAAAGTATCTGTCTTCGAGGTGATTTTCTTCTCGTTTGATGTGTAATTTGCTTAAATATTAGCTGTTATAAAAGAGGAGATAAGGGAAGGGCTATGTCTAAATATCACCCAAGTGAGTTACCTAAATAGGATTTTCTCAGGTTTGTTGCTGATCATGTTTAGTGGAAGAGACGTGGCTTAATTTACTGATACAGAGAAAGAAGAGTGATTGTATTTGGGTTTGTGTCCATTCTGCTTTGTTTAGTTAAGTCTTGAGGAAAATGAAGTGCGAACGTGTCATGTTTACCATTTGTGAATCTCCTTGAAAGAAGTGATTAAAACCAATAGGCAAACCCTTATGAGCTTGGAGGTTGTGTTGATTGACAGAGCAAGGAAGAGTTACAGGTGCCTGTTTCGAGAACATTTAGTTATGAAATTCCTATTATGTTGCTTTTCCCTCTGTGGTGTATTCTTTAGTTCTTTCGAGTTATGGAATTTGTCACAAACCAATGAAACTAGAAATGGAATGGAACTAGCCATCAAAGCTGGGAGAATTCAATACCAGAATGCATGTTTCAGATAAGGAATGCACAGTTTTCAAAGAACTGAGATATTTACTAAATGTCACTGTAATCCTATTTCCTGCTAATTTACAGGAATGTCATGATTTTAAAGAAGAGAGAAACCAGCTGAATAGCCAGAGCTAGACCCAGCAACGGACTGATGGTGATGTGCAGCACAATGGGTTGAGTGAGTGCAGAACTACCTGATTCCACTGTAAGTATCCAGCTGTAATTAAAGCAACGTGTAATTTCCTGTTTTCACTTATATTTGATATCAGAGATTACAGAAATGTCTGTCAGTTCTGTTTTGAGAACCTAGAGTTGTGTTAGAGTCATGACAGTATTACACTGTAATACAACAGAGATACATATATTTTTCTGTGACTGTTTTATTGAGATTCCCCTAAAGTATAGCTCTCCTAAACATGTATCTTGTCCTTCTAACCTTGCTATGTGAGGCAGCAGACTTGCTTGAAGGGTAATGGCTTTTGAGGGAGGGCTTCTGCTGGAGAGAGAGCTGCAGCTCGGTCTTGATGTGGGTCAAGATGGTATTGTGGTATTGGGTTCTTAACTTGTGGGTTTTTATTTATTATTTGTTCTTTGCTAAGGACAAGTATTGCATTTGTAGTTACTGTTGCTAACTGAGAAATATTTTTCACTTTGTTCCCTTTGACACTATGCAGCAGCACTTTCTCCCTTTTTTCCTCACTTTATATAGTTATCTTTCAGTTTCTTGGAATTTGCTAAGATGGAGTTTGTGTTCATGTTTCATTTACATGAAGCAATTGCCAGTTAACATAGGGTAACTATCTTTACATGGCTATAAAAGTTGATTGTTATTTTTCTTCCCCCAGTTGCCAACAGGCAGCCTGCATGAGCTGCTTTTGTCAGGGGAACTCCTGCAGAGTATCAGCTGCATGTAGGCTGGATTAAGATAATGTAGTGCATCACAGCAAAACTCCCCAACTGCATTATGGGAAAGTAGTGGCCACTGAAGAAAAGAACTGGTGTTCTTTCACTGTTCCAGGAAAGTAACACCAACAGTTCAAGGACATTACTTCTAAAAAGTGTCAGTGGGAGACTAGATTGGAGTCTGTAATCCTCTTCTGTTCTCATATATTCTTGTAGTCTGTAAGTCTGTCTGTTTGTTGTTTTATGCTATTCACCCGTGTCCTGATAGCTCTGTATAACTTCTTGTTTTGTTTGTTGTCATACTGTGCCGCACACAAAGGCTCTTGTTCCTTGGTCAGTGATGAAGGGTCCTAGGACTATTGTCAATTGAGCTCTGCTACCACAGTGTTCACCATTAGGTCAAAAAAAAAAAAGGGAAAGGGAGGAAAAGGAAATTTGTTTCATCCGTTTTTCTTCAGTTAAGGCGCTCTTCACTTTTCTTTTGCCTTTTTTTGCCCTCCTTACTGGTTATTCGTTGGGTGCAGTGATACTGTGGGGAAGTGTGCTGGACTGCACCAGGAGGAGCATGACTAGTAGGTTGTAGGGTGCTTTACTAGTACTGGTGAGGCCATATCTTGAGTGCTATGTACAGTTCTGGGCTCCCTAGCTCAAGAAAGTTATGGACTTATTGGAATGAGTCCAAGAAAGACGCCCGAAGGTGACTGGAGTATCTTCCATGAGAGGAGAGGCTGAAAGAGCTGAGGCTGCATAGCCTGGGAGAGAGAAGGCTCAGGGGAGGTGTCATGAGTGTATAGAAGAACCTGATGAGAGGGCTTACCTTACACTTACTTATCATGAGACTGGAATAGGTTGTGCAAAGAAGTTGCATCATCCATGGAGACAGTCAAAACCCAACTGGGCATGGTTCTGGGCAACCTGCCCTGTTTGAGCAGTAGCATTGGACTGTATAATCTCAAGAGGACCCTTCCGGCCTCAGTGGTTCTGTGAAAAGATTGTGAGTATTGCAGAGTCAGAGAGACAGCATGCTTTCTAAACTGACTTCATACAGGTGAAGCGGTGGAGGAAGGTGCCAATAGTTGTGGTGAATAACCCTTCATGCTAAAGAAGGAATATTTGTCACAGTCCTACGTGAACATATCTTCATCATTGGTGTATAGGTTAAATCACAGGCAAGGTAGTAATGGTAATCACTGCCTCCTACACTTTGCAAATCTCTTCCAAAATATTTGCTTTTTCAGCCAAAATGATTTGACAAAATTAATAAAAGTATGGAAGTAGTTTGGAATGATGGATGTGATGGACAAATTATTGTCTAGCCCTGAGTAAATTCTGTTCTCCAGGACTTGGGACAGTACAGTGCAATATAGCATTGTCTTCTGAATGACTTCACATCAACCAAGTCATGACACTTTGTATTTATTTCCATTATTTTTCTAAGGGCTGCTGTAAAATAGGTTCTCAGAGTAATTGCATAAAAAACCTAAAACCTAGAAAGCACTTTTTTCCATTTTCATTTGTTAGTTTATCAAAGATGAGTACGTATTCTTTTCTGAGTTACAATTACATATTAAAAGATTTAAGACATTTTGGAAACAGGCATGTAGTAAGTAAAGAATCACTGCCACCTAGTGGAACGTCGAAAACTTTGAAGTGTTCTAAAACTTGATTAAATAAGATTTGGAGAGGAGAATTCACGGGTTTTTCATGGTTGACGCAGAATGACACTTTCCAAGAGCAGCAAAGGATACCAAATTTCTTTTTTTGGGGTAGCTTATAGTCATTATTCTTCAATTAAGAAATGCAACTTTTCTTTTCTTCCTTCTCCATTTATAGTAGAACACATGTGATGCTCCTGCTGACTTCTCTCATTTGAATAAAAAAACCACTAAATCGAGCACTCAGAAGCCACAAAGGCGGTTACATTTTTGTGGCAAATATTGTAAATACTAGGGCTTACTAGTTCCTCTCTTGAAATAGTATATAAACAATATATTACAAATATGTTAATCATGTTTAGTGTGACAGGCAGGGTGTCTTCTAATCTTGAGACTGGTGATAAATATGAGACTTCAGCTAGTTTTGCTGAGAAATTTTAATCAGAATGCAATATTTGACTAGAAGTTACTGCTTCAGTTCAGAGGCATTTTTGTCACTTTGACAATGAAAATGGAAAGCTCAGTTTGCAGAAACAGAAAATATGTTCCGGATGCCAATAACTTAATGTAATTCAGCTTTTATCTAACTTGGGGAGGAGTGTCTGCAACCCTGTGCTGTGGGGGTGTCACACGAGTCAAGCTAAAGGAGGGCTTAAATCACCTTGCCATGTTCCAGCAAATACATGTTTGTTTGACAAATTAACAAACTGTTTACTGGTTCCCACTTTTCTTGTGGATGTTTTCTGCAGAGTCTGGGCTTTGCAGGGACAATTTCATTTTGTCAGTGCTGATGGAACTTGCCAAGTATTGTTGTGTACTATTCTTAGTAGTTTCTGTTGCTCAAAAAGGTGATTTTCAGCATTAAAGCTTTTGTTGATACGTGTCCTGTGTTAATTAATAGATCACGAAAACCAGCGTCCAGGAGAGGATTCTGGTAATAATCACTGGTGTCTTCTATACTGTATGTCATAAAACTTCCTCAAATTGTCATTTGGTCTAGTTGTAGGGGTGTAGGAAGTAGGAGAGTTGAAACAGCTTTATTAGGAGAAATCAACTTTGAATCTGCTTTTTCATGAGTTAGGCTTGATTTTTTGGCAGTTATTGGGAGGTGCTGGAAGAATCAGTTTTTCAGCCTGTTTGCTCAGCAATTATGCATGTTATTGAAGAATATTTATTTACTTCAGTGATTTCAGTTTCTGGTCAGCTAGATCAGTGGGGTTAACATGTAGTTAATCCATAGACCCTTAATATTTATAGTGGGTTTTGGTTAAAATCCTATTTCAGCATACTGAAGATTGACAGGTCTAGTGATCCTGAATCTGGGACATACTTACTTTGCTAGTTCTGCTCAACTTCTGTATTTGTGTTGGTAGTAACAGTGACTGTTATAAGTTGCTGCACTAAACTTTGGAGCGCTGTTTCCCTTCAAAAGGTGTATCATCCTTGGGTCTTGTCACAGCCCAATATAGGGATTTATGTACTAAATTATAAATATTATTTCTATTACATTTTCATTATTATTCATTAACTATAGTAAGAAGTTTCTCAGAAACTTTCTCAGAGAAGAATGAAACTACTAAATTGTTCATGGCATATTTTATCTATAGGTGGTAGTGTTGCCTAAAGCATAACGAAATGAATTAGGGACTTTGCGGTGAAACGGATGCTGAAAATACATAAGGCAGTTTTTGCTTAGGAGGGTCTTTGATTGTATGAATGTAATGGCTTTTTAATCTCCTATAGTCTAATTGTTGTTTTACTACTAAACTGTTAGTAGGCAGTTGTTATTTAAATCCAAGCTTTTGAATACTTTAGAATTTTTCATGTTGTACAAAATGGCCACCAAGGTTTAATGTTGAACTATTTCAAAAGAACTTTTGAAATGAAAAGAGCTTTTTTCACATAAGGCATTGTGACTATTTAGACAACTCAACTGTCCAGTCTCACCGCTGTGTTTGTGCGTGCATTGTACATCATGGAAGGGCTCAGAAGGCATACAAAAGACTACTGTTCTCTGAAGGAAGTGGAGTTCACATGGATTGTTTCTGCCTTTACTGTGGGACATGTGGTCCTTTTCTCTCCGATTTGCGGAAGTCGTACATGAGGGATGAGATGGGGCTTTGAGAGCTGACACTTGACTGGACAGGGCCACTTGGAAAGTGAAGATGTAGTGTTTGAATGTACTAAATTTTTGGGAGGGGATGCTGTCAGTCAGGAATAAAATGGTTTTACACTAGCCCCAACTGCAGCTCACAGTGCCTCGGACAGTATTTGTTATTATTTTATTGTTATTTTTATTATTAATATTATTTGGATGTTTCTCAGTGATTCTGAGATTTGTGCATTAATTTAGCAAGTATCTACAGAGCACTCAGCAGCTGCTTCTTTGGTGGATTTAAAGAGATTCTCTATAAATCCATCTAGACTGGCTTGCTCTGTCACTGCAATGACAAAACAACTATAAATTGCTTAGATTTTAAAAGTTTGCCTTTTTCTGTTTTTAATATTTAAATTATGATACTAAATAAAAGAAACTTAGGGAGGTATGTAAATATCTAGATATGGAGAACAGGCAACATATGGTTCTGGATACTGTGGTGCTAATTGCTTTTTTCTCTTTATTTAGCAACAACACAAAAAGATGGGACTTTTTTCCCCCCTCTTACAAGCCTCTGGGCTGAAGCTGAATGTGACGTAGGTGGTGATACATTCAGCCACATCAGTGGCTGAATACAAACACAGGGGCACAAGTATAACCGTAGTATTGTTTCATCCTGTTCTCATAATACAGTCCCATTTTCCTCTTCCAGTACAATAACTGTGCTAACGTGCTCTGATTTGTACCCTACGCCCACAGCATCCGAGGATGACTTTGCTCGTGGTTCATCAAGGAAAAAACATTCTAATGATCAACATCTGGAGGAATAGTTTTGGAACGAAGAAAGAGGAAAATGAGTGCAATGATGAAAAACAATTCAGAATTGGAGTTCTAGGTGGTCTATTGTAAATGTGTCCATAGGTTGTGGCAATTGCCAGTGAAGTGGAATAGTAAATTGTTGATCTTGCTGGAGGTAGAAAGCAAAATTCTTTAAGTATTCTTCATTCCCTTATCTCGGTTGATGACAGCTAACCGTTCTGATGTTGGATAGCAAATTCTGGAAGGCGTGTCCTCTGAGGAGTGGCTGAGGGCTCTGTGTTTATCTAGTTTGAAGAGGAGGAGAATGAGGGGTGACCTCATTGCTCTACAGCCTCCTGGTGGAAGGATGTGGAGAGGGAGATGCTGAGCTCTTCTCCCTGGGATCCAGGGACAGGACATGTGGGAATGAGCGAGCAATGTCCCCTTATGGCCAAGAAGGCAAATAGTGTCCTGAGGGGCTTTAAAAAGACCATGGCCAGCAGGTCGAGAGAGGTCATCTTCCCTGTCTGCTCTGCTCTGGTAAGGCCACATTTGGAGTACTGGGTACACTTCTGGGCCCCCCAGTTCAAGAAGGACAGAGAACTACTGGAGAAGGTCCAGCAGAGGCTACGAAGATGATGAGGGACTGGAGCATCTCTCTGCTGAGGAAAGGCTGACAGCCCTGGGGCTGTTCAGCCTGGAGAAGGGGAGACAGAGGGGGGATCTTGTCAGTGATTATCAAGATCTAAAGGCCGGATATCAAGAGGATGGGTCCAGACTCTTCTCAGTGCGTGGTGACAGGACACAGGGCAACAGGCACAAACTGGAACATGGGAAGTTCCATCTCAACATGAGGAAGAACTTCTTTCCTTTGAGGGTCCCAGAGCCGTGGAACAGGCTTCCCAGAGAGGGTGTGGGGTCTCCTTCTCTGGAGATCTTCAAAACTCGCCTGGATGCGTCCTTGTGCAACCTGTTCTGGGTGACCCTGCTTTGGCAGGGGGTTGGGCGAGATGATCTCTGAAGGTCCCTTCCAAACCCTGCCATTCTGTGATTCTGTGAATGGTTCCAATGTTGAGTCAAGGGAGGTTCAGACTAGCTATTAGGAAACATTTCTTTACAAAGAGGGTGGTTGAACCCTGGCACAGGCTTCCTGGAGAGGTGGTCAATGCCCCATGCCTGGCATTTGCACAATGCCCTTAACACCTTACCTTAACTTTTGGTCAGCCCTGAAGTTGGCAGTTGGACTAGATGGTCCTTGTAGGTCCCTTCCAACTGAAGTACTCTATTCTAAATGTATTAGAGAAAACAACAAACAATTAGTAACTTTTGTTGGTTCCAACCAAGTTTATCAGTGCCCAAACAGGGCCCTAATGTTCTTTAATTGTCTCCACTGAAGCAGTTGTGCAGCTAAATTAAGCTTAAGAAAGAACAGTTACCTTTTGGTAGAATACCGAAGTATGCTTTCTTAAAAGCATGGTGCAGCTGTCAGCTCATGAATCAGTGATATTAGGAAAACCATAATGAACTAGTGAAAGTAGTAAGTAAATGGGGTTTGAAATCAGATAAGACAGTTAACTTTTGGAGCCCAGAATGGCTGCACTATCTAGCTTGTTATTTTTTCCTCCAACAAGAAAATCAATAAGAACAGTGGTCATCAGTGCTGACATGGTTATCCTCATATTTGCTGAGAGCAGTGTGAACAGTTAGTAACTTCCCCGGTTTGCTCTGCTAGCATTCAGAAATGAGGGCACAGGGACGTCCTTGGCCAGAGGTGGTATCTGTGCCTAAGAGTCTTTTAGTGACTTTATTGAGAGTTGGATAACTAGTAATGGGAATGAACTTATGGTAATTGTAACTGGTTATGTGCATCTAACTAACAGAAATGTAAAATTTGCGTTTCTGCTTTCAGAAAATGTCACTTCTATGCCATAGATGACACAATTTAACAAATACTGGTAAAATAATGGCTATAGTAGTTCCTTTTGTTCTCAGTTTTGATGGTGGTGTTTTGGTTTTTGTTTTTTCCGGTTTAGTATTTTTGCATTGTCTTCAGTTTTGCTTCAGAGAGAACTACAGGTCTAAATGGGTTTGTTAAGTTGGCAAAGAGGAACAGACAGCCTCTGATGGTATGTATGTTTCCTTCCTGATTTATCCACTTTGTTTCTGGCTATCTGTGAATGAGATCTACTGCAGTGGACCTGTGAACCTTCCCTACAAGCAGATAAGGTGTTTTCTTTTTTTTTAGCACTGTTTGTATAGTGCATCATTTTAATGATTAACTTGAGCGAGCTGAAAGAATTTTTAAGAAGCTAAAGCTATGAAAAGAAATGATATGTCATTTTGGTGACTTTTCACCTTTTATAGCCAACGTATTGGACCTTTGATAACTTTCAGAATTTGAAAAAAATTCTTTTTAATCTTACTGGAGTGAAATATTGCAAGTATGGGGGAGCAGTTTTTATATTATTTTTAATATCTTTCTGAATGTAGTCTGACAGCCTTTTGTTTAGAGTAGGCTTAGTAGTAGCTCCAGTGTTACTTAATTTGCAGCGTAATACCTTTTGTGATAGCAGATGTGGAAATACTTCAAATCACCAAGTGATTTCATAAGACTAAAAACTCTTTCTTAGATTTGACTTGAAGGGATAATTGCTCCCTATGACTTTTCTCAAGGCAGCAAAACAAATGGGTGTGTAGGGAAGTATTTTTTGATAGTTGTGAATCTTGGAGAAACCTATGCACATAGAAATAAACAGTGCATTTTTAATGCTTGTGTTATATTTGAAACATTTGCAGAAAAATCTGTTTTGGTCCTTTTTAGAATGAAAGTATCTAGTCTTGAAAGCTTTTTCTACATGCTGAATGTTGAAAGGCAAAAGTATGTTAGTGCTTTTAGTTAACAGGTATTAAAGCACTTTATCTCTTTTTGGTTTAGTGAACCTTAAAACTTGGAGTAAAACTGAGCTTGGATGGGATACAAGATCACATATGGGATTTTTCTTTCCCTTTCAGAGCATTTTTAAGCCCCCGCACACTGGAAAGCCTAGTCAGAAAGGCAGAGAAGGAGGAGATGAGAATATTTTTGTGGCCTTGATGTAAATGCCACGTTTTAAAGAAATTACACCATGAAAATTGCTTTCCACTTCAGTATCTCTAAGGACTATTAACAGGAGCAACTCCAGACCTAGAAATACTTTGCAGTCTGTTAGTGCTCAAAATATCAGTTAATTTTATCAGGACACAAGATAAAGGAAATTGCTTCTTGACTAGTTTAACTGAGGAGATTCTGGCATTATTTGAAGCAGGTACTGGGTTAGTGTGTGCCCATGAGCTGGTGGGAGAGTTGTTACAGTTTGTCATGTAAGGCCTTGTAGGGTTGGCAGTGGGGTGAAGGCCTCATCTTACTCAAGGAAGTAAAGGAGGTTGGTTTTGTTCTCTGCTGCTTTTCTGGCATTTTCCCGTTTTTGTGATTGGGCCAAGGTGGCTGTATCCCGGGAGGTTCGCCTGTGCCTGCTGCAGGGAGAGATGAAATAGCCCTGATCTTTGTTGTCTCCATTTTAGGGAATCAGAGCTTGAGCAGAGCTGGTGGTTCTGTAGGTGCGCGGGCGGATACCCGTGCAGAGGCAGAGGTGAACAGTTCTGCTTTCAGTGTGTATGCACATGCTGTATCTCAATAATTTTGACTATCTGTCTGCTAGCAGCATGCTTAAAGTACGTGTAAACTTTCTGCATTGTTGCCGATTCTTTGCACAGTGAAACAGGGGTGTGTGGCATCTGTATTTTAACCTGTCCCGAGCAGCCGATTGAGGTTTAATAATTAGAAATAGTCATGTAGTTTACTTCTCACCCACAGGCATAATACTGATTATTGAATTTTGGAGGAAAATTTGTTCTTTCTTTTGATGAGACAGGTGATTGGATTCAGCAGTCTCTTCTGCACAGTCCTGCAGGTCTGAACCGTGTTAGCATTTTTATGCCCATCTTGGTGAGTTTTCTCTTAAGGTTTCTTTTGGAGTCTCAGATCTGAATCTTGCCAGGCATCACTTACCTGGCAAAGGGAGAGGCAAATCCTGTACGAAGACTGTCTCTGTGAAGGGTAGCAGTGGATGAACACCATCACCTCAGTAAGACTTGTAAACACCCAGCCCTAAGGTCTGTTAATGTGTACCTGTAAGGCCATTTACGAGGTAAGAGCAGTCCTAGATTTGAGATTGTGTGGACTGTGATGATTCAATGAATATAAACTTCAAACGTATCATTATAATGTATTAGCTGACAAAATTTTCAGTGATTAAGATAAGAGCATAATGTGATTACATTGTACGTTTAACTGAAGGACTCTGGCAGGTACTGTGTCATTGTGCTAATTGTTGTCAGATCATTAATGAAAATGCAGCTTTAACCTTTTAAGCCAGTAGTTAGAATGGGTGCCCAAAATGCGCAGAATGCAGTGTCTGTGTGAAGTGTGTTTTTTTGCTGTGTTTGTGAGTAGAATTTGAATTTTGGTACTGGCTTTTACTTCATTACAGATAAATTCAGAGAAAGCTTGTCTCCAAACAGTATCTTCTGTAGGAACAATGAATTCATTATTAAATTTTGCAGAAATAATCAAAGGTCCAGTGTGAGGAAGGGATCAGACATATCCATTGATGACAATTTTTTAAGTGACATGAAAAAGCCTTCTGAGCAATTTTCTGAGTTAGCCAATTTATGGTTAGATTTTTCTTTTCTGTGTAGATTTGCAAATAAAGTCACTTAGGATTCCCTTCACTTCCCCTTACATAATATTTTGACCAAAAGGAATGTTTTTGTGCCTGAAAGCATCTTGTCATTGGGTAAATGATATTATTTAAAAACGTGTATGTAATTCTTTTATGAGCACCCTTGCTATCCAAACTAAGGCTACAATCTTGTCACTTGTTCTTATTGTAGTTGTGCCTATTTATGTACAAATTTTATTTTTTCTGAATGAGATGCAACTTAATTAGATCTGTGGAATTACCTATCCACCTGGGTCTATATGGTGCTTATCCTTTAGTGTATAATAATTATCACATGTCCAAGAAGATGAAATCTGATTTCCTGATACCAGGGAGATAAATATTTATAAATATTGAATAATTATCTTTGTTTAATACTCAGGAATATCCTGTCTCATAATTATTTGTGCTTTATTTCAAGATTGATGGTTCTTGTATGTACAAGTATTACTGTTGTGATCAATGGCTTTGTTAATTCAGAACCGCAATATTGGGGTTTTTTAAATGTTTTTTTCTTAGTTTTCATTAAATACTTTATAATTTTGGAAAGGATTCTTTGATCCAAACAGGTAGAGACAGCTTCTTTGTGGTACCACGGTCCAGTCTTTTGGTTTCTGGAGAAAGCTTAAAGTATATTATGTATGTGAAGTCTGAAGCCAATTTGGAATTGTATATGTCTGCTTAATCCAGTTTGGAAAAAAGTCCCACTTCAGACAGTGCTGGATTAGCCAAGATCCTTGAGGTTCATCCTTCCAACTAAGAAGGATGATGTTGGCTGGTTCTCTTTTCTGGAAAACTTGTGTTCTTTGGGGCCTGACACAAAATGCTTTCAGGGGCACCTGTCTGTATAGGTATTAGTGGAGGCCTAAGCAGCCACAAATAGGATTTTCCCATTAGAAAGGTACGGTGGGACTTAAATCATCAGTTATGAGACTAATTCAAGTGATGAGCAGGAAGCACCATTTTTTCAGTCATTTAAGAAATCCAAGCTATTGACTATGTCACGGTAACCGGAGTTTCTGGATGAATACTGCCTAGCATGGACTTTATTAAAAAAACCTTAATTTAGCATAAATGACAAATAGTACGCTTTTTTTTTCCTCTTGCATTTCTTGAGTTGATTGGAAGTGGGGGGAATAAGGACTTGGCATGACTTCAGCAATATTCAGTTATACTGCTTCAGCTGGTACCTGAAAGAAAAGAGAAGCTAGTTCCTAAGATCGTCTTGTTTCTGAAGTTCTTTTCTCTGAGAAAGAACAATGAAATCTCTTGTACTGTTGGGTTTTTAAAATTTTATTTATTTATTTGCACAAAAACATTTGCTTTGCAGGAGTCCTGTTTTCATCATGTTGTCTCACTGGTGCTGGATGAGCTGAAACTTCCTGCATCTTGGGGAGAGCATGTACAAAAGGAATGACCTCATGGCCAATGTGATGGTCACCTCCGCCACTCCAGAGGTACAATTCCTTGGGTTTTGTTTCTCCTGTATCAAAATGGAAATTTTGGCTTCTTTCAACTTTCACAGGGGCCCTTTCCACTACCAGTCATGACAGTACTTTTTCTTATGAATGGTGCAGTATTTGACAACCGAGCAATTTTAGAACACTCCATGGTTCTGAGCGTTCACAACCTATTTTTTTATTGTTGTTGATCATGATTACTCATTTAGATTAGTTTAAATAGCATTTTTTACCTGTAACTCCATAACTTAAAGCAGCTGTTTATTAATGAGTAGAGGGCAATGTAACGTGCCATCTAAATGGGGCCAATCAGAAATATTCCAGTTGAATTTTTTATTAAATCACATTATTCCTGAAGAAAGGAAAATGAGCCACAAGTGCCTGCATCTGAGCCCTAGAATAGAAACTTCAAAAGGAAGGTAAAGCACCAATTTTAAGGCAAGACACAGTACTGTTCTAAAGTACCCTGGAACTAACATTGGGTTAAATTCCAGGATGTGTCCGTTTTTTTATTATTTATAATGCTATGGATAGAGCAGCATGATTTGGATCTATCCACTCTTTACCTTGCACATTTAATTTAAAAATTTCCATTGAATATGAATCTTCAAAATCCCGACATGTTTCCTTTTGTGTGACAGCTATTTTATCTAGTCTATAATTTTAAAAATGGCTTTCCAAAGCTGGAAATTTCATAGAGCTAAAATTGTATGTCACTATGGTTTTTGCAGAAGAGAGTTAGTTGGAAACATTCATGAACTGTGCTGAACTAAATTTTATAACGTGGCATTTGAAGCTTTTTGAAGTTCGTACATTTCCTTGTAATTTCTTAATGTTTTTACAGATATTTATTTTCTGAATTCTACATTAAATTCATCATTCTGCAGATAAGCCAACTTTTTTTCTTTGTAGGGTAGTAGCAGCTCAGATTCTCTGGAAGGGCGAAGTTCGGATTATGCCAATAAAAGCTATGATGCAGTTGTATTTGATGTGTTGAAAGTAACTCCTGAGGAGTTTGCTGTAAGTAGAAATGTTATTTATGCATTTAAGCTTGTATAATATTCAGGGCTTGCAGGATATTAAACAATACATAAATGTTTCTTCTTAAAATATTTTAAATGAACTTCCAGTGTTCTTGAAAACAAATTTCTGATCATATAAACTTTAACAAAGTAAACATGTCTCAGGATTTAATCATTCAGTACTGACCTGACACAGCATATTTGTGTTTCTGTGTAAAGGCATTTGAATTTTTTCTAGTGTTTTAGAAGCGCCTAGCATAGGTTTAAAGATATTAGTTATCCACAGTCTGATTCTTTTTTTTTTTTTTTTGTAATTGAAACCACAAATACTCATCTTTTCTGCTGAGACATCAGTTTCTCAGAAAGCTCACTTTTTTAAAAGCAGGAAAGACGCTTGTAGAGAGGAAACAATTTGCATTCCTTAATAACAACTTTTCAGTACTAAACTGAAAGCAGAACTGCAGTTTTGGCAAAAGTCCAATACAGTTCTTGTGCTTGGCCCCTTGTTTTTAATTTACATGTTAACTTGCTGGGGCGCAGGAATGAGCAAGAATGAAACCTATTGAACCAAGTTCAATGTTTTCATTAATATTCTGGGCATCAAAATGATGTTTCCTTCATTTGGCATAAGGTCGTTTAATACCCATTCACAAAAATGTCTTGGAGATGCGTCTGCATTATTCCTATAAGTTTGTGACTTTGGGACACATTCTGATGATTCTTTTTCAACACTAATACAAGGTACACAGGTGAGAGCTGTTGTTAGGTAAAAATGTAAACATAGAAGGTTGGCAAATCTGCATCAACTCAGCTGAAAATCGGCCCAATGCTTTTGCTCCTATTCGTCCAAGTTTGGATGATCCACGGCCAAGGACTACCTTCAGAAATGAACAGAGCCACAATTTAGACAGGTCTGTAAAATCACACAAAAATATAGAGATGTCTTATTTTACCAGGGCAGACTGAATATTAAGTCCAAAACCAGCCCAGAACATAGTGTGCAGTCTACACCAGCAAAAATGGAGTTGGACTAGATGATATCTATGGTCCCTTCCAACTCTAAAAAATTCAGTGAAATTCAGTGAAAAATGAATTTGTTGTGATTTCAGAACTGTATTTATAAAATTATCAAGTCAAGGTAAGGTTGCTTATAACATATCAGTTACAACTTGTCAGTTTTCTATTACATTCATAATTCCTGCTGCTGTTGGTTTGAGACAGAAGCTTGTTGATGAGGGTTTTGCTTTAATGGTACACTTTAAAAACACACATGTATGTGCACACGCACACTCCCTTACATCATTATAATGCATCTTTTAACTCTAAAGTCCAGACTTCTAGAAGTTGCTTTTCTCTCTCCTGTTCCACTTCTAAACAAACAAAAACCCCACCAACCCCCAAAGAAACCAAAAAATGAAACGTGTGTCTGTAGGACTGGCAGTGACGCATGAAAAAGACCGAATATAAACCCTAGTGGTGGGGCTGTTTGTTTGGGGTTCATTTGTTTGTTGATGTTGATTTTAATATGGTCACACAAACTTCTAACACCAAGGCTTTCTTAGCCGGAGTAGCTTTTCTCCTTATGCCACATTAAAAGCTTTTCATTGGTTTACACTGATCCTTGTTTTTTTGTTAACGGCTCAAGTAACGTTTACTACTTGTGTTCCATCCGGAGAAGCTGATAATTTCTTTTTTCAGTAAATAACATCAAACAGTAAATTATACTTATAATTTCTTGCTACTCAAGACTGCAGTAGCCTGTTTCAGACAACTTGAAACAGTTCAGTTGGGGAGAATGAAAAAAAAACACAGGTCTGGGTTTACTGTAGTTAGTACAATTTTGTTACTGGACATCAGGGCAGAAATCTGTAGAAGGTGGGATCATTGTGTTGAATATAAATATTTAGAGAAAGGGAATGGAGCCAAGTTAAGGTCAATTTTAGTGTGTTGTGTTCCTTTTTTAAAATTTAGGAGCAGCAGAGGAGAAATTCCCTAGTGGTAATCACCTATATAAGGAAAAGACCAGCAGCTTGTCAGTACTACAGAATTTTGTTTTAACCTTTTTAGTGATTTTTTTTTTTTAATTGAACCCATATATTGTTGAAATGAATATTAATTCTCTCTGAAAACTTTTTTCTATTTATCTCACATAATATGGCTTATAGTCAGTATTTTGAAGCCTCTGCTGTGAATCTTATTAGGAGACAGTCAAGAGGTTGCAAGCAGGCATTTGTGACTGCAGCAAAAGTAGGAGAATCTGATGACATGCTGCCACATGGGGTGGTGGAGTTCCTTGCGCCAGGACTGGTCAGGTCTGGTCTAGGTGAGAAGGTGACAGTGCGGTTTGTAGTTAGTAAAGGGCAGATAGAAATACATGATTGTTAGCTCTTTGTATTACATTATTTAAAATTTTATCTTTGTTGCAGAGCCAGATCACATTGATGGATATGCCAGTGTTTAAAGCTATACAGCCTGAGGTAAGTTTTCTTAAACTATCTATTTATATCTTTGGAGTTCAGTGCGTGGGGAAATATGACCATTTAAGTAATTATTTTTTTATTCAAAAATGCTCAACTTCCTGCACTGCACTAATATTCTTCTAGGCTTATTCCTTGTTAGCACTGCAAATCTGTATCACAGCCTGATTTACTTTGATTTGTCATCTATTGCCAAAATCTTATTAGGAGAACAGTCAAGAAGTTGCAAGCAGGCATTTGTGACTGCAGCAAAAGTAGGAGAATGTGATGACACGCTGCTTTGTGTTGAGTGTTTCTTCAGGATAAATTTCTCACATGAAAAATCTATACTTTCCCTTCTGCTCCTGTTTTTCAGTTCACATCTGATTTCAGAGTTGGACTTAACGCCTCTAGTCATAACGTGTATTTTAGGCTGCATCAGCCGCTTAGTAAACTTTTTAATTTGTGCTATCATGTTTAAGGTTCAGTTCTGAGGGAATAAAGGGCTCAAGCCCCTAAAAGTTAATGTATTAGCATCCTTTAATTTTTTAACCTTTTAAGAACAACACAGAAAGAAACTTGAGGCCTGTTGAGAAAAAGCAATCAAAGTTAACATAGAGATTTGAAAATCAGAAATAACAACTTGAAAAATAAAGAATGAAGGTAGTTATCAGAATATGTTAAATTTGCAGAAGAGTTATGTGTTATCTCAGTGCTTTGATGAAATAAATTTATTTTCTTCAAAAGGAGCAAGAATTACATGTTTTCAGCTTCAAGCTCTTTAGTGTAAGACTGTGTGCTTAGATCCATTATGGTTTATTGTCTTCTTGTGCCTAGGTGGAGTATCATTAATACATAAAGGGGAAAAAAAACAACCTGTAATATTAGTGGAACTGAATTTCTGACATCAGAAAGGGCAGTCCAGTTTATAAGATTCTTAGTAGAGTCTGAGTCCATCTGTTTTGGTCACTAACAAAACAACTCGTATATTACAGTGGTTCAGAGAGATTAGCAGCTTTCTATTTTGAGGAAGTATAGGAAGGAAAATAAGAATTCATCTATCTGTGTCTGAACTTCCTGTCAGATAAGTTAATTTTGTTTTAAGAACACCAAGACAGCTTTGTACCGAAAATGCTTTCACACTTCTGAAATTACATGTGTTCTCCAGGCAGTTGGGGAGTCTTTTCTTTACTGTGGGGAAAAATGGCAAATGAATAATGCAATAATAAACCAGCAATACTCATAGAAAAAAATCTATTCACGCAAAAATGTCAGTATTTACAAATAAATACCATAGATACTTTTTCATGAGGAAATTTTGCTAAGAAAAACAAAATGGAGGTTTTGTCAAAAGCAGAGGTAGTGTGATACCCTGAGGAGATGAGTGAATACAAAATAAAATACAAAACTGTAGATGTTCATATTTAAAGTGAACTTTGCATTTGCTTTAATTGCTATGAAGTAGTTGTGCCATAGAATTTTATAGCAAAACAAAAGACTGGTTTGCTGTTCTTTTTGTTTTCCTTTGTCGTTGCTTCATTTTGCCTCTTGGAAATTTCCTGAAGTGCTACTTAGATTGATTGGCAGATATGCGTAATTTAGTGAGAAATGATCAGAAAAAAACTAACGTTGTGTTTTCAGCTTCTGCTAGAATGAAGTTCTGTGTATAAGCAGCAGTTACCATAAGCTCTTAGTTTTTAACTGTATTTTCTGCCTGCCATCTTATTGGAATTACCAATGTAATTTAATTGTTTGCCAAAAATGAACAACTATTTCTATTCTGAAACTCTGCTGGCTGTAGGACTAGGTTTTAAAGCAAGAGTTTTAAAGTCTTTTTTTTAAAGAGTTTTAAAGTCTATGTATTTGTCAGCTGCCTGCCTCTTCTAATTAGGTAAGTTATTAGACTAAGAAGGAGGTTCAAATTTTCTGGTGGGATCAAATATTTGTGTATAGTCTGTAACTGTCTGCCTTTGTTTGAGCCCTCGCAGCTGTCCCAGTTGGGTTGTCATGTTTGTAGTTTTGTGTCCATAACCTGGACACCCCTTGGCACAGGCCGCCTTCAAGGCCTGCAGGGTTTCAGGCAGTGGCTGGTGGCCATGCTGGTGTCTGCCATCTTCAGTGGGACTCTGCCTGCCTGGGTTCCTCCTGCACACTCCTTGTGCTGCGCAGAAGAAGGAAAGGCATATATTCCAGTTGAAGTCTGTGTTTCATGACATACTTGTTCTATTACCTCGCTGAGTATGATGAAGGCAGTTATGGTCCCTACTTTTCCTTTCATACTCGCTTGTGCAAGGTGGTCACAATTGCTCTGCAGAGTCGGCTTTTGTGTGTGGGGAGAGGAAGTAAATACATGGTAGGTGAATAAGGGTGAATACATCCCATTTCCTCTGCCGGAAAGGGGGCATGAAAAAAGCATGGAGAGATTGAAGCAGTTTGCTGTGTGTTGCGTAGTGACGCTCCAGGGCACAACTGTGCATGGAGGAGTCCCCTCAGCCAGCAGCCATTGTGCTGGCTGCCTCGGTGAGTAATCTGTTGCTGAATTTTGTGTTTGGGGGAAGAGCATTATACTGGTTTTTCTTCAGGTTTTAGTCTTTAACATGAGCTCATGCACGGATGAAAAGACTTAAGATTTTTGAGTACTGGTTGCCAAGTGTTTTCTCAAACACACAAACATCCTTTAAACCTAGCACTTGCTGAAACTTTTTTTGGCTTATCGATTGAGCTATTACTAAAAAATACATCTGCACGTTACTTTGCACAAGTTCAGTAAGAGGATGTCTGAGTAACAATTCTTTGTTCTCCAGCAGAAATAACTGTGCTTACATTCCAGATGTCTATGCAATTTTATTTAGGTTTTGTTTTTTTTTCCCAAAGTCCTGGAAATTGTCATCTCCACAAATTGCAGGGTTTTCTTGCACACTTGGTTGGAAAGTTTCTTATGACTGAGCATTGAGGAAATTGTCTGCATCCTTCCATACAAAAAGATTAATTGTAATAGTAGAACATGGTATATTTTAACAGTATAAAAAACATTCAGCAGGGGCATGTTGGATCACTTACTCTTATCAGCCTTCCTATTCAGTCCAAATTTTAAACCTAGTTAAATGATTTTACCATGCACAAGATTTTCCATTGTTGCTTGCTAGACTTCTGGCAACTGCTTAATATCCTTACGTTGCTGAACTCTTCCACTTTTCTGACAAATGTAAATTTTGCTGTCCCTAGTAGAGTGACCGAGATTTTTCCACATAAACGTATAATTTCCAGACTCTTAAGACCAGACGTGCACCAGTCATGTGGAGGATTGCTGTCTTGACAGATGCGAATTGGCATTTTTATCTTCAGAAGGCTTAACTGCTAGAAGATTGGGATACAAAATGTGTTTGGAACTGGAAATGCTTTTCCTGGTGCTCACACAGGAACATGCAGATCTCCACACCTCGAGAGTGTGTTCCGTTTATCAGAACGTACAAAGTGCTTTTCAGAGACAGAATTCTCTTTGGCTGACTCTCTACCTTTTTGTGTGAAGGCATCTAAATTTAATAGCATATATTTGGAAAGTTGAACAGCATTTTGATTGAAACTGAATTCTATGGTTCTTAAAACAGAAGAATGATTTAGAATTGATGTTATGGAGAACTCATTTCCAGTATGTGTGTATCTACCACTTGTCAGATCTGAACATAAAGACTGTATAGATATGAGGTAACTTGAATCTGTAGTTAAAAAGGGCCAGGCTGTCTAAATATATTTGGAATTGTCTGAAATAACTATAGGAAAATGGACACTTTCTTTCTGGGTAGATCAAATTTGTATTTATAATTTCAAATTTCTTTTGATGCATAATTTAATGCAGGTTATTTAAGGAGAAGATAATTAATCTGCTTTTTAGCTCTGCTGTTTACTTTGTACTTCCCACAGGGATTTCTACTATTTATTTTGCAGTTCAGGTGAAAGATTATGTTTTGCCATAAAGCAGTGGGATTTTATTATGCACTGAAATTGATTGGTTGTGGTTATGGGTATACTCCAGAATTTGTGATTTTTCTTACTATTTTGAACTGGATTGATTTTGAAGTAGTCACTATAATGAAAGAGCATTTAAAAACTTGTTCCATGTACTGTGACTGAACTATGCATCCTACTGGCAACTTTTTGCTTTATTAGCACCAGTACTGATCTATATTTTCAAGTACACACCACATTTCAGTCAAGTCTGGCTAAACTCTTACAGGTTAAAAAACAGCCTAAAAAATTATCAAACCCCAAAATAAAACAAACAGTTCTAAGTCCAGCCTTCTGACCAGAAGTCCTTCAGACTTACGACTGTCACTCTCCAGCCTTTTTCAAATGATAGATTCTCTTGGTCTCAGTATCATATACAGAGATTTCAGGTTTTTTAAAATTAGTTTATAACTACCATAAACAGTAACATTACAGTTCCAAAATTGTGTTCTTCAAATGCTTTAGGTCTCACATTTTAATTTAAAAATAAGTTAGAGGTTGAATATGCCAAACTGTGGTGTGTTCATGGAAGTTTTACTACTGTAATAATGAGGATCACATTCAGGAATAATAGCTAGGTTACTGCCTCCAGTTGCATAGCTCAATTTTGTACTTCTAGTATTGCGTATTGATATGTTTAGATTTAGCTTCAGTTTTTCACCAGATAAGATTATATACTAGCAAAGTCTCTACTCCTATGTTTGTTGATTTGCTCATATGAAGAAACCCTGGGCCAAAACAATCAATGCAGAATGAAACTTTAGAGACATCAGTCGTGGCTGATCGCTCAGTCTCTCTGCATCTGAATATTGGTAATGATGTCTTTATCAGAAGAATATACATATCACATCATTTATGTACATCAGGAAAACACAGAAGTGTTTGGTTAGACAAGTAGTCATTGAATCGGTGCCTTGGATGGATTTTAGCATTTATCTGATAGATGTTTCTGTCATGTATCAGTTTTTACACTTTAAAATGTTTCTAAACATTACTGATTTCTAAGGTAATTTTCAAATGTGTTTCCTAGGAACTAGCCAGCTGTGGATGGAATAAAAAAGAAAAACATATCCTTGCTCCAAATGTTGTTGCCTTTACTAGGAGGTTTAACCAGGTAAATGATTTGATTACTGTGATGAACAGGTATTGTTCCACAGTTGTCTTGAGTATGAAGTTAAATAGAACAACTCCTGTGAATTAGAATTTAAGAATATTTTTTGAATGAAGATTAAGATTTTAAAATGGCAGTTCCTGTTTTCGCTTGCTTTGTCCACATTTTTGTGTTGTTCATCTAGACCATTGATTCTTAAATATTAGTTCCTAATAATTTTTGCTGATGTGTCATTCCTTTCCTTCTTTTTCAGTGTTTCACCTGCTCATTTAGTTATCTTAGTGTTGCCTCACTTCTCTACCCACTTCTTATATCCAGTGGTAATGCTTTTGGGTAATTGCAGCTATACAGATGAGAATCCATGGGATCAGAACTCTTTTCTTTCTTTATGCCATTTTCTCCATGGAGCATCACAAAAGTTTACAAATATTTCATCTAATAAAGTAATTTTTTTGGTAAATAAATTCAGCTATATGTGTTTATTTTATAGGTCAGTTTTTGGGTTGTACGAGAAATATTAACAGCACAGACCTTAAAAATAAGGGCAGAAATATTGAGCCATTTTGTGAAAATAGCTAAAGTAAGTGCAAATTTCTTGTACTGTCATTCAAAATCTTATTTCCTTTTTGTTTGTTTCTGCACTACTCCTGTGAACCGTTGTTGGATTACAGAGGGGGATTACAGAGGGTAATGTTCTTTTTTAGCGTATGTGCCATGTTGTATACCAGATGAATAAGATAAAGGTATGACATCTATTGTTTTGATTTGGTTAAATAAACTACCCAGTTCAGTGTAACTCATCTTGTACCTTTGTCTAAGTTTAAAAGTGGTTTGTCTTGTTGATGGCCAGCTTCATGTTGTCAACACTGAACATGGTGGTTGTCCTGTTTTGAGGTAAAACAGAACCAATTTTCTTTTTGGTAATTTTACTTTCCAGTTATTTTATATTTCGTTTAAGCCTCTTGTAACTGACTGAAATTAAGAGCACATTTTTCAGACAGTGTCCACTTCTAGCAGATAAGGTCTGATGTTTATAGTTAATCCCAAGAGATGGCTATGCAGAGAGGCTCCTGCTTACTTATAACTCTAACAACCAAGGCCAGCTCACTTTGTTATTTGTCGTGGGAGGGTCGGGAGCAGAGAAGTGTGGAGGGGTGGCCCCTATGGGGAGGAGCAGACAGGAGAGGTGACCCCAAACTGACAACAGGGTGTTCCATCCCATCAGCATCGTGCTCATTATAAACACTGAGGGATCAAAGGGTCAGTCTCTTTCTTCAGTGGCGCATGTCCAAGGAGGACTCTGTTCTTTTGCCATTGATCATGATCCGTGCGTTCCTGAACCCAGATCTGGAATCCAGTTCCCATCTGTCACTGTGTCCAGTCTGGGACTTTCCCAGTGCTGCCAGTGACGTGATTATCATTCCGGGAACTTGATATGGGTTTTGTATACGTTGTACATGTTTCATTATTTTCTTAATAAAAATAAAATATATTAATACCAGTATTTCATTGAAGTAGTTTCAGTTTTCTTTTCAACTGATAAGTCTCTCCCTTATTTTCTCTCCCTTCTCTTCTGGGGAGAGTTTAAAGAAAGCATCTGTCATTCCTTTAGTGCCCAGCGCAGCCCAAACTATGGCAGTTGTAAAATGTTCTGGTTTTTGTCTTCCCCCATTTAAACTTACCTTTTATGAGAAGAAATCTCTTGCTTCTAAAACAACTATTGTGAGACTTGTATTCTCACTTGTAATATGTAGTTGCTGGTAGAAGGTACCACTGTTAAAGGTCAGTTATTTTAATACGCTTGAGCACTGCATTTTACAAGTCATACTTAACTTTTTAAAGGATATATTTATTTGAAAAAATATTTTTCTATTTCATGACCTTTGGTCATTCTGTTTTGTATGACCCTGTGTCACACTTGCTAATATTAGTAAGAAGACAGCACTGGGATCAAAGGCCTTAGGGCCAATCTTGTATGTGTGAAATTGTGTGTGTGTAGGTAATTAGAATAATATTTTCCACCTAATAAAGAATAATCTTTTTTGGCATTGTAAATATTTCCAATCAGTTTACATAGCATTTTTGTGTTTATGTAGAAGAGAATGTATCTGAATAAGTTCCTGGCACAAACACATAGTCCAAGTTTTAGGAGAACGGTCAACTTGGAGTTGCTAGGTTGTTCTTAGAAATTAGAGAGTTTTTTTTCCCTTTCCTTCTGTTCCCTCAATAAAATCCAGATCTTTCTCAAATGCTCCTAAGCAATGAGTAAATAGATCACTCAAGGATGAATCCAGCATCTTTTTAAGATTTATGAAGAAGCTACGTGACAGCAGTTCTTATTTTGCTATCTTTTGGAACTATGTTGTAGGAAACTTTATCATCTAAGACAGCTTTATTCCAAAGTAGTTTCTCTTTTAAGTGTTTTTGAGTGATTGTCAACACAGTGAATTTAAAGTACATTGAGGTGAGAAAAATACATCCTGTAAAAGAGATTACAAAACAGAAAATTATATTCATTCAGAAAGGGTCATCGGCATCTTTGATATTTTTGGTTTGATTAAATTTTTAATTTCCACAATTATACTAATTTTCAAGAAAAACGCATCAAATAATGTTTTCATATTTCCTGTTCCTTGAAGGAACAGCCTTAGAAAATAACAAATTCAAATTAAATACAGTTTGTGTTCTCACAACTGAAGTGCCTATTGTCTTGAGGGGTATATTTGGAAAATTTGCAACTTTTAAAGCGGTCTTAAGAATTTTGCACGTTGGCAGGGTTGGATAATGTCTGCAGTCATTGATGAAAGTTTTTTTAGTTTATTCCTGAAAAAAAATTGTATTTTATTAATGCAGCTCTGAGATTAATTAATCCTGCTTCCCTTTTCAATATGCTAAAAGCTATTATTCCCTTTTTTCAGAAGCTTTTAGAACTGAATAACCTTCATTCTCTTATGTCTGTGGTGTCGGCATTGCAAAGTGCACCTATCTTCAGACTGACCAAAACCTGGGCTGTAAGTTACTCCTTGACCATTTGTCTTTTCTGTCTTGTTTGAATTCTTACGTTTTCCAAACTTCTCTGAATTGTCAAACTGGATGCTCTGGAAGAAGATTCTTTTATATTCTTGTTTTTGTGATACCATCATATTAGAAGTAGTGATCTGTTTTGTAAAAGCATATTTTTAAACAATCTTTTTCTGTAAGAATTTCCTGTTTTCCTGTCTGTTCTAGACCCCACTGATTATATGCTCAAGAGGACTTCAGTTGATAAGTAATCTTAGAAGATTCTCGTATAGCGAGTTATTCACATCATTAATACATTGCCTAAGAGCAAAGGAAGGAAAAACACCTATTACAAATACATAAGTATTAGTTTTGTGATTATTGGACAATGCATTTCAGTTTTCATTGATTTTAGAAACTAAAAGCATTGACCATTTAATTTTCAGAAATTTGGTCTCTTGAGGGCAGAATTTCTCATTTAAATTTAGTGTAAAATTTTCTGTGTCTTTTAAGTGGAATACACAATTATAATGTAGTCCAGCTGTATGTAACCTTTAAATATACAAAGGATTAGGTAATTCTCATTAATTTAGTGTTCCATCCAACATGGATCATGTTAACTGTTTGGAACAGATAAATAAAGATGGCTATACTGAACTCTTTCACCTAAGTTTATTATATCTTTAAAATGCCTATAACTTCTTTATGGTTTGATTGCTCAGAATTATGCTATAGTCTAATAAAAACATAAGTGCCTGCTATCTCGAGCAGCTTGATGAATTTGGAACTGAAGTAGGGAAAATTGCTCACGTGTGAAACTGTGAATAATTCATTGCAGGAGGTAGACCTAGAGAGGCTGAGCTCTCTGTAGGCACAGTAGTTCAGAAACACAATGCAGTGCAGAGTTAGGGCCTCAAGGAATTCTCAGGGCTGTTCAGAAAGAAAACAGCAAAACCATTCTAAAATATTTTTGCTGTTGTACCTTTTATGTTACTTTTTACTATCTGCTCTTATTTGACTATGATGTGGTGCGCGCTGTTGCAGAGTTGCTAAGGGCCTCAGGGCTCCCATTCACAATGCTGGTTTACTTATGACTCCTGTCAAGCCCATCCTGAATGAGACAGTTAACTCATGCAAATCCATTGCAGTATTTGTTATAACAAGAGGTAGACTGACAGTTCTCTAGAAACAGAAGAGCTGGGCTTATGAGCTCTGTACAAGAGTTGGAATTTTTCAGAGGAAGCGGTGTATTAAAAAATGTGCTGTGGAATAGCTGTCTGTTGTCAGAAAGTACAACTGCAGGATGCCAGTGTACAGTGTCGTAATTCACCACTCGATCTGACTCAGTAGGCTTTTAAAATCATCACAAAAATATTACTGGTGTTTCCAAGACCGGCTGAAATACCAGGTTTTTATAGCTACAGTTGCATATTTTGTGTTTACTTTTCAGTCTACTGTCACTATAGGATCTTTTGCATTGCTAAATATTTTTTCTGATTTTTCTCTAATAAGTTCAGTAATAGAAAACAGAGATTTGAGTTTCATAGTGATTTACTTCCCTTACACTTTTTTCCAAAAAATGTTGTTATACTTCTAATAAGGCACTATTGAAATGGCACAATATGCAGTTATGTACAACATTTTTCATTGCTATTTCTACTTTCAAATTCAAGAGAATTTTTAGCAGTTCTGATAAACTGTGAGAATGTTGGTGTCTATGTAATAACATACATTTTTCCTCTAAAAATTTAATATTGCTGAGGTCATTCAAAACTCTGAGGTAATGATATGTGGATCCTTGATAAACTATTCAGAAATAGTGATCATGTTTGTTCATAGCTTAATACTTACACTGAATTGCTTTTGGTTTTTTTCTTTCTTAACAGGTAACGTTTAAAAATCTTAAAATTTTATGATCTCTTTCATTTTTTTCTCTATATAGCTTTTGAATCGCAAAGACAAGACCACCTTTGAGAAGTTAGACTATTTACTGTCTAAGGAAGATAATTATAAAAGGACACGAGAGTATATCAGAAGCTTAAAAATGGTTCCTACTATTCCATATTTAGGTGAGTGTGTACAATTACATTATTTATCTCTAGCTCATTTTGACAGGCAAGCACTAATGTGCACCTGGAGAACACTATATATAAAAGATATGGTTCACTTAATTTCATATTTAGAAAAATTAGATCTGATGGAGTTTTTTAAGCTATGCACACGTCAGCTATGCACGTGTAGAAGTGTTGTGCATTACTGACATCTTTAATGACAAGTATGTCTTTGTTTACTGTCCTTTTGATGTCTTCAAAATTTATAAGAGTATTGGGTTTCAGAAGTGTCTTTGAGTGCAGCATCATTTAAGACCTCGTCCCTGTAGCTTTCATTTTTGCTGGACTGTGTTTTCAGATACCTCATAACTTGATATTTCTAAGCTGTAGTTGTTGGTTTGTGTTGGTTTCTTGTAAATGCTTTGAAAAGAGATATAAACTGAACAGTCCGTTCAGATTATTGACTTCTGTTTTCAGAGAGAAAATTCGTTTGCATCATTTCCCCAATGGCTCTTTCAACTTGCAATTCCTGCCCATTACTGAACTGTGGTAGCATTCCTGAGGGACACTGCAAAAACCTGATTCCTGTTAAGCAAGGAACATTCAGACTCAATAATGTCTTTCTAGTGATGGGGTTTTTTTAAAAGAAAGAGTTAATCTAAGACGTATTTAACCCTGTCTTCTGAAAGTGATATAATAGGAAAAAAATAAGATAATTTACTGTAATTATTTTCTAGTGCCCAAGAAAAGGCAAATACAGTGCTTTTTCTGCAGCAGTCTGCGTATGCAAAGTATGGTCCTCGTGAAGTAATTGTTTTCAACATCCTGTAAATACAACTTCCAGAAAAACGTCTCTTTTTAAAAAAAATCAAACTGTCTGGAATTTCCATGCTACTATTTGTCTGGGGTTTTTTGGCTGAAGAATAGAAGTCTTGGTAGCTTAAATAATCACTGAAAGCAGAACTTTGTTTCTTCCTGGTGAGGCTTTCTCATTACACGTGCATAAAATACATATTTTTCTTTATCTGCGTCTGTAAAGAACAATGTGTAAGTTTGGAGAGCATCTAGCTGGAAGAATGAGGGGAAACAAGGTCATGGTTTTTCTGATGATCCTTAATTAATTTATATAGCGATAGGGACCATATGTTTTGCATGAAAGAGAAACATGCCTGATAAGAATTGTCCCAGGCAGCTCCATTTTCAACTGTAGTGCTGCTGTGAGCATTCCAGTTGGCTTTGAGATGTAACGTGCTCTGTTTATGTTGTGCAGGTAGGGTACTCTTGGATCCCTGAGGATTCCAGGACCCAGATTAGGTGGTGCTGTGGCCTGAGGGAAGATTTTAGAAAGCTTTTATGGTAGCTAAGCTAGGTCTTAAGCCCCAGACTTTATTACACATGAACATGCAGTGGGAGAATTTTAAACACTTTTCCTGCAGAAAGTTGGAACAATTGCTTAAAATTTGTGCTTTGTCTACAAGAAATATATAAGAATTAAAAAAAGAAAAAAGAGTATTTGTTTCAAAAAGTTAAAAAAATTGTATCTATATGCTTTTGGTGAGGAAATTTTTCATAATATCCAACCTAAACCTCCAAGTGGTTTTGAGACTTTGTGTGTTCTTTGGCTTGCTTAGTCTCCACAGGCAGCACCAGTCCTACTCTCCTGTTAGAGTGGGGCAATTGTGACTTTAAGGTTTATCAGTGGGAAAACTAAGGTTTTGCTTGTGTCAAATCTTTCATTTAGCTACTAAGATGGTAAACAAAGAACTCTAGAAGTAGCAAGATCTTTTCAAATAGGACACCCAAAAGGGCATCCATAGATCACATACACTTGCTGCACTGCGTTTTTCTTTTATCGTGGAAGTTCTGATTCGGATTCAATCTGAATTCACAAAACAAAAACCCAAACCAAAACAGCGCAAAAAATCAGAATTCAGAAAAGATTGAAAAAAAAACCCACAGAAGTGCTCAGGAAATTTTTGGGTTGTTTTGTGAAGAAACTGTGTCACGTATTCATATAATGAACTATGTTCTGGCTTTATTAGTAATTTAAGAGGATTCTAGGGTGAAGCTAAAAAGGATAACCTTTTTTAATTCACTGAACCTGATTAACTAGAATAACTAACTGCATGGGCTTCCTGGGACAGAGTCGCTGTCTTTGTATTAGTGACCCTCAATGGATTCCTCCTTCATGAACTCATGCACTCTCTTCAAGCACTGCAAACTCCTTGTATCCACAGCACCCAGCTCAAAAGGATTTCCTCCGCTCCGTCCAGTACCACATTCTTTTGCTAGATTTGAAGGCATTTTCTGCCTTCACTAGATAAACCCTACCTTGTTCCTTATTCAACTTCTTGAGGCTACTTCTGACATTATGGACTTCAATCAGTATCTCTGTTGTCTTCACACTAAATCTTTACTTACCTCTTTTTGAAAAGGAAGAGCCCTTAGATTACTCGACCATGCCTTGTACAGATGCCACTTGGCATCCTTGACAACATTCTGAGACAGCATTTCAGTTCTGTATCCTTTTTTAGGGGAAGAGAGTACATGTGGACTGCACATAAAATTCAAGGGAAAAGTGCATGTTAGATTTATAGAGTGACTTCAGAGAGTTTTTTGTTTTCTGTGTAATAATTCCTAACATTCTGTTAGCCCGTAGTAGCAATCAAAAAAGGAAGTTTTTAGGAACTGTTTATTGTAATCCCAAGATCTTGCCTTTATTCACAATTATTTGCTCTTTTTGTTTTATATGGAAAGTTGGGACTTTGTTTTTTTTACCCCTGCATGTATCACTATCTGTGGATTTTTCATCTTCTGTCTTACTGTCCAAGCAGTCTGTCTCATAAATTCTTCTGCAGATTCTCTCAGTCAGCCTTTCTCTTTGCTTCCCTCAATTAATTAATATCAGCAGATTTTTGCTGCATTGTTCACTCCCATTTTTGGGTCACTTATGAATACGTTGAACAGCTTGAGTCCCAGCACAAATTCCTGTGAACAGTCAGCGCTGCTTATGTTATTGAGTTACAGGGTTGAATCTGAAATTCCTGCAGGTGTCTAGCCAACTTCCTTTAGACTTCTTATCCTCCTGCACATGTTGTACCTCAGGTTTGGTACCTCACAGAGAGCCTCTCCCCGGTGATTGCAAAGACTAAGCAGTGTTGCGGCTCCTTTAAAGTAAGGTTCTCCCTGTTTCGTAAGAGGTGCTATGTAACCAGATGAGTAGATGAGACACTACTGGTATGTTTACAACCTCAAGCTATAATATGAGAAATTAATATATTCCTTACTATGTTTAAAACGACTATGTTAATACATCAAGCAGTTGTTTTCTTTTCAGACAGATCTTCCCAGTTTAAAAAGAAAGAAACAGAGAAAGAAAAAAAAAAAATCAGGAGATTGGCAAGGCTGTGGTCTGGGCTGTTGGAAGCATTCAGCCACAGTGTGATCTAAGAAAAAACAGCAGTCACGTTGTTTTGAAAATTCATGGGTGCAGTGACTATCTACAGCTTTTTCCTGTCTTCACTGTAGGTAGATCATTCAGCCTCTTCAGATCCAGGCAACTTCAGCACTCTGTCTGTTTCTCTGTATCTCATTTCTCTTCCTCAGAAAAGAGAAAGAGGCATCTTGAGCTTATGAGAGAAGTGACTGTTTTTAGATGAAGACTTGAAATTAAAATTTCTTTGTAAAGTACACCAGAGATTTTTTTTTTTTTTTTTTGCTACTTTGGTTTTGGTCCACCCTAAGACTATGTCTACCCTTCACCAATCTTTAGATGAGAATTCAGTGGTTTCTTATGATGCTAGTTGTGGTTTTTCTCTACCTATCTACTGTATTTTTCAGTGGAATTTAAATCTGACGCTTATTTTCCTTACAGGTTAACTATTTGAGCCTACCATTATATGATCTGTCCTTCATCTTTCATAGAAAATAACATCCATGAGTGCTATCATTTTAGCTGGAAGTGTGGGGAAGAGCCAAGTGCCTATGACCAGGCATTCTTTAAAAGGCTTTTTCTTGCTCATATCCTTTGCCAGGGAGGAGGGCTGCAGCACAGCTAGTATAATTTAAGAACTTAGCTTAGCTAAGTTCTTTTCTCCGATGTGGTATCTCCAGAGTTAAAACAGGTCTTCATACTTTTGTGCTTTCTCTTTTTTTAATTACATGGACAAGACTCTAGGTAAATCATTTGCCTTTCAGTAGAAAGGTTAAGGAATATGGTTGTTTTAGCAAAAGACTGTCAGCCTGGACGTTTAAGGCTTGTCATGAGTGTATACCAAGGAGATGTATGAAGATGTACCTGTATTTATATCTCCGGCTGCAGAAAAGCACCTGTAATAGCTTTTCTGGGTAATGTCCCCTTCTTGAGATCTGCACAATCGATACCTGAAGTTCTCTACATTCCTTCACCAAGCCAAGCATGAAGTAGCACTTAGAAGAGTATCTTGAATTTGCTATCTTCATGCAGCCTGTGAGTGTAGGGAGGTGACATTCATAGTGACCCATGCTTTAAAAGTGGGCAATCACCCCAGAGTAGGTAGTTACCAATAGCATGTAGTTGTTCCAAACTAATGCATATATGGCTAGTGCGTTGTTTGGCTTTCTGCCTCTGTATCTTAGCCCATGGGTTATGTGTTGTGCTCTACCAGGATGTGCTGGGGTACATGTTACCACAGGTGGAGTATGAGCATCACCTGAGGCTATTGCTGTGCTAAAGTATTTTCAGGAAGGTTTGATTACTTAGTTACAGAACAGGTTGAATGTGCGTACACACCACACACATTGAAGAGCTCCTCTAAGGTAGATGTGAGTCTACCGTGTGTGCTTTTTTCGGACAAAACTAGTGGTTAGTTGTAGATTTCAGCAGGTATTTTGTTGCCTTAATGCTACAATCCTAATTGTTAGAGCACTGTGGCCAGGCTGTAGATGCATTTAATATTTGTTACATAAAACTTAATTGTTTCCAGGAGTCTAGTAAATAAAACATTGGAAGATGAAGCTTGAATACTGTTTTGAAAATTCTGTGGTTTTCATATGACCTACAAAAAGTTCTTCCTCTTTGGGATGTATAGAAATTTAGTATTTTTCTCAGTTCAATATTGCTTTGCTTTTGATATTGCAATATTTAGACACTTCACACACATTAATAGTAGTTGGCATATCAGAGTTGATTTGAGTCATGAAGCAGTGGTGTGAAATTAATTATCTGTTCTTTGCTATGGTTAATCTGAACTGAAACAGGATGAAATCTGAACATGTCAAAATAACATTTGTTGCTTTATTAAAGGATTACAACATTACAGGGGTAATTAATATATTAAAAACCCTACTTTCAGTTATATACAACACATGCTACATGACACGTCAGTTTAATGCACATCATAGTGTAGTAAAGAAGTGATGAGGTAATAAAGGAAAAAGTGTGCAAGCATATGCACACGAATGCACAGTAAGTATCTTACAGGCCTACTGAAAAATATATTGAACTTCTAGAGGCTTTTGCTCTCCCTCTTATTATTGCATTCTTTAATTTCTTTATTCATTATATTATTGCATTCTTTAACTTATATTTTTCATAGTACTTGCTGTTTTGAAATGGGTGTTACAACCATCTGTTCTAGAAATGTACCTCAGAAGAATATTAGAATTATCACAGTCAGTATTTCATAATTGTGACTGACTTCTAAATATAGATGAGTAAACCTATTTAATAATTTGACAGTAATATGTTATAATTGTAAAATATGGTAAATACAACTTCTCTTGGCTACAGGTAACTTCTTTATATAGTTTCGTCTACCAGCTAAGGATATTAAATAGCTTATGTATTGGTATCCATCATTTGCCTGCAAAGTTGGATAATCCCTTTAGTTTATATCCAGACAGTTCTGATTACAGAGGCTACACAGCAGGTAATGGCTGAAGTCAGGTACAAAATACCATTGCAGTTGTAGTGTAGGATAACATGTTGGCTATATAGCACATTATATGTTTTAGATATGGATTATTTTCCATATGCTTTTATCTACTTCATTTTGGTAAGAAAAATCATTAGTGTTTTTAATCTAAAATATTTGAATCAGCTGTGAATTCTAATTTATAGGAGCAGATTTAAATGCTCAAAGTGAAAGGGAAAGACTGGGTTTATGACTACAGTAATTGTTTCAGTATCTGCTCTCAAAATCAAATGATATAGTACTAACTTTATTCATGGCAGTTAACAAAGATTAAATTAGAATTATCACACTAATGTACATATACCAGCTACACAGTTCAAAGGATATGATTTCCTGTGTCAAATGATTGCTCATAACAATAATAATAACAATAATAAAACTCTTGCTGTACAGTTTGTAATATTTCCTGTATTTGAGAATATTTATACATAATATAACATACAAAAATATTTCAATGTTTTGGCAGTATTTTTATCATCCAAACTTAATTTACAGGGAAAAAAACCAGAAAGTTTATCTACAGTCCATCTAAACTGCCAGTTCTAAAAGGCTTAATATAACTACTTTTAGTACCAAGAGGTGTTACGAATGTTATGTCATTTCAGTTCCTTTTTTTCTTCAGCTTTTTTTTTCTTGGAATGATTCTTGAAAATACAATATAGAAGCCCTCACATCTCAGCAATAAATGTACAATATCTTACATTCCTCATTTTTGAAAAGATAGTTCCAGATAATAATATCATAGCTTTTCGTGATTTTTAGAACAAGAAAGCAAACCAAGAGAAGAATTATTTCAGTGGAATGTGTTGGGATTAGGTCTTATCATCATAACGACTTTCTTTAGTGAATACGACCCTCCCCGGAATTCAGCCCAGTACACACCATCCTGATACCGACTGCGGTAGTGTCCTCCACGGTACCAAACTCCGTTGAGATTTGAATGAGCACATGCATTGTACCACCATCCTCCCTTCTGGTAATGAGCACAATTACCTGCAAAAAAAAGCTCCAGTTCAGTCTTAGGAGCAAATGAAAAACCTTGCAGCAAGCAAGCTAAGCACCAAACAATTTAATATTTTTAACTGTGTGTTTAACATGGAGGTGCCGTGAGGTGCAAGGTGAATTAGGCTTATTCAGGAACTAGCTTTGTAGTTAGGTTCTACTCATTAGTGTTACTCTCCCTTGCTGGAAAATTTGTTTGCATTGCTGTCTCAAACAACCCTCTATAGCATATTTTACAGTTTAGTGTAAATGATAAATATTTCAATGAGAATTTGTGTGTCTGTGTTAGTATATATATGGGTTGGCACATCAGTTTGTGCTTCGTAACTGGCAAATCCCTGAAAATGTAATTTCTTTGTGTGTGTGTGCGTGTATCACCATAAATACTTTTCCTTTTTAAAAAAAGAAGAAAAAAAAGAAAGGGGAGGGGGGAAGGGCAAAAAAACCAAGGCAACTGAGAGGGCCCCTGTACCTGTGTACACATCGTGGTCCCGGTCCAGCGTGGTGAACTGTTTACCATTGTGCCAAGTGAATGAATCTCCTGCATTGCCATTGTAGCGTCCCAGTCTCAACTTGTAATACTCGCTTTCTGGCTCCAGTCTGAAGCTTGCATACTCAGCAAACACTTTGCGACCTGACCAGTCTTCCATTGTTATGAGCAGTTTGTAGTTGCCTTGATTTGTTAACCAATAAATATTTTCTAATCCGAGCCAGTATTCTCCATCTATATTACCAAATCCTTGCTGTTAAAGGAAGCAAGAGAAGCATGTTAATATTGTGCATCTGTCTTAGTGGTAAATCTGACTGCATTAAGTAGAAAACCACAGTAACTTATTTTATATAGACTTCCTTTTCTGGAAGGGTAAACACACAGACTCCTTTTCAAGTAAGCTGTGGGTCAGACTCTAAAGTCACCCTTTAAATTAAATGTACCAATAATTTTTAGAGGGTAAAAAACACGAAACTGCTCACTCGTCCTAACCTTGTATGTCTCCCAGTTCCTGAAAAAGTTGACAGACCCATCCAGCCGTCTCTGAATGACTGTCCAGCCACCAGGGTCATGTCGTTGGTCACACCAGACCTGCATCAGCCGGTTTGTGTTTTCTGGTTTTACAAGATAGATGGAGCTTGTATCATGGCCATCCTCTAATGCTTGTAGACAGTCTCTCCAGGGCCCTGTATCAAAACAGAGGACCACACATCAAAACACAGCTGAGGATATCTTTAACACAGGGTGGTATTGGAATTGGTAGCTTTTCACAGTAGATTTGCTTCTCCTGAGTAGTGCATTTGTTTTTTCCAGTGAAGGTGCAGTGTCCACAGTGTCAAACAGATTCATTTGTAACTTCATTTCTGGAACATTTCACAATGAATTACTGATAAAGGTAGATTGATTATTTTTTTTCTTACTATTTATTTTATTTAAGGCAACTGCAGTTATTACATTGATTATATCTTCAAGGAAACTAAATATGAATGACTTCATAGATAAGTATCAATATTAATAATTTCCTTTAGAAAACAAAATGGTAAGTTTGACTTTGATTCTGTCTTTGAGAAATTCAGCTTTAAAAAGCTGAATCTACAAAAATGATCTACAAAAATGTTATTGGTGTGGACGTTAACAATGGAACCAGCAACATAAATTAAGAATGTAGGTGTTACTGTTGTCACCTTAATAAATGGTAACACAAAACAGAAATTAAGATTTGTAACACAGAGTGTCCACTTATATAGTGAGAGAAACTGTAGATAAACAGAAAGATTTTTAAAATACTTTGCATTTACAGAAATTACAGATAATGCTCTCCTGTTTTCAGAAAGAGAATGCATTTTTCCTTGAATTTAATAGAATCCATAAAGAGCTTACTCTTTTTGAAAGTATCTTATATTCAGGGTTTTTAAAGACATTTTTTCCAAGAGGAAGCTAGTTAGATTGCATTTTAATGAGTCTGAGAAATTTAGTTCTAAACAATTCAGGAGTCTGTGTGGAGATCTGCGGATAGACTCCCCCAGATTTGCTGCTGTCCTTGTGTCTTATCAGAAGAGCGGAGTCAAGAATCCTCAAGACTAGAGACCTTTGACTTGACTTGTACATATGCACCCTGAGGAAGGAAGGCTTGTCACATCTTCTCCTGAGGAGAACTACTGAAGCATATGGTGCTATCAAGAGTAATTTCTCTTTGAAATTATTTCATCTACCTTTTTCATAATTCTCTGTCCAACACTGGTAGAGCCATTACCAGTAAATGAGTTAGGGATAAATTACTTTTATAGAAGCAGCCTCAGTTATTTGCGGGGTTGAGGCTTTTTGAGTCTTTTTAACTAGTTAATCAAAGTCAGTGTACCAGGAGGCAATCCAAGATTTTGGTCAGTGGCCACACTGTTGTTCTTGTTTCCTTAGTCACATTCACTGACTGCACCTAGAGTGCTCCTTCTGAGCCCCTTCTCCATTTCTCTTGTGGCTAACTGTTCAGATTTCTGGCAATTTAGACATAGAAAGGTGGGAGAAGACAAATGTAATGAATGCTGGTAATTTAAATTGCTTTTGTTTATCACAATGTGTATGTAGTGGCACTTACTAAAACCAAAGAAGACCCTGTCAGTTCAAAGTCGTCATTATTGAAGAAATTCCTAAAATAGGCAAGCACAGCTCTATCATCTTGTCTTCATAAAAATAAATATATAGCAGTATATCATTTACTATTTACAGCTTTCTAATCCTGCAGTTTCTTTCTAGGCCACATGGCAACAGAGCTCTACTGCATGGTTCTTTTCTCTTGAAAGTGCTTTTAGATGAAGATAAACTGTTACAAACACTTCAAACCAGAGTTTGCTACTACTTTTCCATGACAGGTGGTTTTTTTGTCAGATACTAACTTTTCAAAATTTTGACTAAGGTGTGTAGTCTGAGATTTGTCATCTGACATCAGAAATTATAGGGAACGTAGGACTGATGAAGAGGACTGGCCCCAACACAGATCTCTGTAGGACACCATGATTAACACTGCCTAATGAAAAAAAATACTTAATAATTAAGGGATTTTTATGGTTTATTTATGTCAGGCTCTTTCTTTCCACTCTGTAGCAGCTTAATTTAAACACTTTTGATAAGAAACCTGGTTCAGTGCTTTCTGGAAATAAATACTGTGTATCAACCAGAATTCCGCCTGCATGGCCACTGAGCCCATCAAATTTCTGTAAAAATGGTACAAAATTGGCATTACAAAAACCAAGTTGATTCTTACTCAAGGAGATTGGATGATGATACATGATTCAGATTTGTTTGCTGCTTGTTCTGCTGTTCTTAGCATGTTTTCTGTCAATTAGTGGAATTTCTTCTTTTTTTGCAATGTCACATTTGCCACCTTTCATTCCTCATGTACTAAGGCAATTTTTGGTGAGAGATTACAGTAGTTAATTGTTCCATATTCCGTTTCCTTTAGAATTCTTGGGGAGTGTGCTTTACTTTTTGCAGTTTGATAGTACTCGCTTCTTTCATTGGCTCTATAACCTCTTCCACCAACATTTCAGTTTGAGATAAATCCTCCAGAGTATCTTCCTTGTCACTAACCTGTCACACAGGAACCTCAAAGTTTCCCCTCATTGAATACACATATCAAAATTAATTTTAGATTTTTCCACTGTTGCTTTAATTTCTCGGAGTATATCTTTTTACCTTTCCCTATTAACGTTTAAGATTTCTGTTCTTGGTGTCTTAGAAATCAGATTTATTATGCCTTTTTTTTCCTTTTGCAAGTTGTTCTTAAGATTTTAATGTGTACTTATGTTTAACCTGACAATATGTTCAATACTGCTCTTCTACCAAGCTGCTGAACCATGGCAAGATTTTCTGGTCCTCTCAAAGTCTTTTTTTTTTTTTTTTTTTTTTTTTTTTTTTGATGGATGGTTCGTTCTAAATTTCCAATACAGTATCTTTATATAGTCTCTATGGTACTTGAAAACATTTTACCTTTCCAGTTAACACTTCTAGTTTGTGCATTGGTGTTGCAATATCCTGCTATTTTGTGTCCTTTGTGTCTCCAAGTTTCTGATAGGCTATTATATCAAATCTTGTAAAAGCCTCCAGCTTTCAGTGTCTTGTGGGTTTTTTGTTTTTGTTTGAGTAGTAGTATTTTAGAAGCATGTATTTGTTCAGCTTGCCCTCGCACATATATATATTGACCTAATATTTCTTTGCCCTCTTTAAACAATCTGTTTTTCAGCATTTCTTACTTGAATTCTGTCCATTGCTCCTATCCAAAGATATTATTTGCTGGTACAAAGTCTGCATCATGGCACCTAAAGGATATATCAGTTCAAACCATCTGCCTCATTAAGCCATTATTATCAATATGAATATATTGTCTTACTTATGTTATTACATATGAGGGTTTTTTGTATAGTATTAATGCCTTTTTTGGAAAAAGTGTGTGACCATATAGAATTAGCGTACACTGTTATGTTAATACTGCATTAACCTTAGCATTACTATTTGCTGTTTATTAATTAACTATTTAACTTTATTTTTTATAGTCTGTATGGGGTTAAAATGTTTACCTGCAAGTTTTATCTGGTAGAGTATAATAAACTGGTTTGTGTGCATGTTTTTCTAGTAGTATCTTCTATAACAATTGCACAAGAAAACATATATTTCATAATTGGTATAATTGGCTACTAAATGTTTTGTTCCCAGAAAAAGATTTGTTGATTTGTTGGGTAAGGATGATGAATCAAATTCATTCATTTTTCGAGTTCAGCTTTCATTTGTCTTGAGTTTAGTCATCTCCCAATGTCGCACTACGAAATTTATACAAAGCAGAATATTTTGATAGGCTATTCATGCAAGTCTGTTTTATATAGAAAATGCAGCAGTGCTTCATATAATAGTGTTTGTCCTGTTGTGTGTAGAATTCTACACTCTAATAAATTATTATTTCAAACCTATTTGAATTATTGACCCTGTAGCCTAAACTTTTTGATGTTATAAACTAAAACCCATTGTATATAAACCGCATCTGCTTTTTGCATTGGCATATTGAAGCTTGTAGTTGTTACACCTTAATGCATGCAAAGTTGTTGGGGTTTGGTGTGTCACAGCCCTATATCCTACCCCAAACCTTGGGGCAGTACCTCCAAGAGAGGAATTGTTAGTGTCTCAGCTAAACCATTTCATCCTGAAGTCTTTCATTAGGCTTTTAGCTCTTTCAAGCAAGTCTAAGGAGCAGTGTTCCTAAATAGGACTACAGAAATTTTACATGGAATTCATATTTTGCTTAGTGAAACAGAGTTAAATACTAATGTAGTTATTTTGAACAATCTCTGGTGTTGACATTAGGTGACTTACTGGCTGTTCACTGACTTTTTTTGTTTTCAATAATTTTTCTGTAGAATTTCAGCGCCTGTTCAGTATTATGCGGACAGAATTACACTTACACAAATTATTCTTTTGGGCATGAGCAGGAAGCACGAATGCAAAAATAAGAATTTTAAGTAAATGATTTATGGATAAAATTGCAAATTCTTCTCCTCAGAATCAAAACCAAGTATTTTTTAAGTTTTCCTTTATTTTTAAAGAACTAGCAACAGGAACATTGGGGTGGTTTTTATGCATCAGAAAATAAGACTTCCTGGGAAATGCATGGATCAAAGCATGACACTAGTCCTTGCAGATAAATTGTCTATTATAAAGTGTGTATCTCTCAATTACTTTACATACAGTGATGATGCCCACATTTTGCAATGCATTTTTTCAGTTTCTTTTCTCTAGAACATTTTACTATGAAACTGGGGTTCTTTAATTTATCTACATCATGTTTTTATAATTTACTGCCAATGTTGATGTTACGCAGTCATCAGCTTTTATCATCTTAGAGGCAATAGACTATGATTTCTCTGTTGAAATATCCAGTGCTTCAAATATTCCTAATATATTTTTAAGAGGGCACTATTCTTCTATGCCTTGCCTCTCCTATCTGTCATGTTATTTTGGCTAGTCGTTTTGGCTTACCTTTGTGAATATGGAGAAAATACTTGGTTATACATTTAAATCACAATACATGGTAAATCTATAATAGCAGGTACGGAAAGACACTTCAAACATGACAGAGAAATACTTCTAAATGGCTCTCTTGTTTTAGATCATAGTGGTAATAATGTTTTGTTCTGAACTGCCTTGCTCTTGAGTGTCGGTGTAGGGGTATAGTGTCCTAGTACTGAATAAAGTCATCACAGAATGGGTCACTACTCTGAAGATTTTAAATTAGAAGTAACTTATGAAGTAGATTGTTTCAAAAATAGTCACATAGAAAAAAGATGAGCACTTTATTTTATAACAAGTGATGTGTATAGAACTCGCTATAAGTTGGCTAAATTAGTTTCTGTGGCTCCCCAGAGCCACAATTCTTAGGATCCCCAATTCAGATGCCTGGATTTTGACTATGGTAAATGCGACTGTGCCATTCATATTATTGGCTGGCCAGCAATAACAGATACTTCCCTTTTTATGCAATAAAAAATTGGGCAGCAACTTTGTAAATTTCCTCTATAGCATATGTGCTGCTGTTAGGAGAAAAGGACAGCTCTTCTAATAGATCTGTCTGGTAATTCATGTTTTTATAATAATAAAATGTAGAACTTCCTTCTGAAATATTAGCTTGCTTTACAAACAAGGCTCATCTCATCTTCCCTTGAAAAAGTGGGAGCATCCTGACTTTCAGATGGGTAGTTTTAATAAAATCATCTCTAGGGAGTCAAGCAGCCCTTGGAGGAGCAGTACCTTTGTTATCGGAACAGTGCCTGGTCTCTGGCACAAACACATGTAACCACACATGTGCTTTAGGAGTATTGGGTGTACAGGATGGAGACACAGCTCTATAATGAGGAGACCACACATTTATGTTCTATAAATACCAGAATAGGCTTTGATAACTGATTGTATGAGATGTACTGTATTGCTTTGGCCTTGCACCCATCTGTGCCAAGTCAGAGAATGTGAAATAAGTTTTTAAAATTGTGTCTGTAATTTCGCTAACCCAAACCACGTAATTATTCTTCCCACTCCTGTCTTTTTGTCTTCCATCTCCTTAATTTCTGTCTTCCACAGTCATTAATTCTGTTTGGATTCTTACAAAATTTCCCTAATCATATTTTATTTATTGACCTTAACTTGAACAATTAAGTTGTACTAAAAAAATATTTTTTCAAGTGTTTTTTTAACATGTAATTAAGAAAAAGGGGGGGACACACACACGACAGTATGGAGGACACAGGCTAGAATTATCATAGAATGGTTTGGGTTGGAAGAGACCTTTAAAGGCCATCTAGTCCAATCCCCTGCAGTGAGCAGGGACATCTTCAACTAGACCATGTTGCTTAAAGCCCCATCCAACCTGGCCTGGAACGTTTCCAGGATCGGGCAGCCACAGCTTCTCTGGGCAATCTAGGCCACTGTCTCACTCACCACCCTCAAAATAAAGAATTTCTTCCTTGTACCTATTCTGAATCTCCCCTCTTTCAGTTTAAATTATTACCCCTTGTCTTATCACTACAGGCCCTATTGAAAAGTCTATCTCTATCTCTCCTGTAGCACCTTTGGGGACTGGAAGGGGCTCTAAGGTCTCCCTGGAGCCTTCTCTTCTCCAGGCTGAACCCCCCCAACTTTCGCCACAGAGGGTCTCCAGCCCTCGCAGCATCTGCGTGGCCTCCTCTGGCCCTGCTCCAACAGGTCCATGTAATTGCTTTTAAGAATTGGGGATTCACCTAATTCTGCTTTGCACTGATATTTTCACACTGCATTATATTTTAGAGAAACAAGATGTCCTATTTCAAGCTCTTGCATGTCTTTTACGGATTTGGTGAGACTCAGTAGTTGCACATAGTGCTTCATGGGGAATTGTAATCTTGGATTCACGTAGCTTTTAATTAATTTAAAATAAGTAATACAAATCAAAGGGAAACATGAGATTTGTTGTAAAAAAGTGAAGTAACCTAAGTCTCACTTTCTACACAGTTTATATGCATAATGAACTTAAACTTGTTGCCTACCTCTTCCAATGAGCTACCAACTTCCAACTATCTATCTGTTGGGAGAAGAATACAGCAGATAAAAAATATATGACAAGTTTTTGGAATTTGTGAGGGATAGGTTTTTCATAATACTTAAAATATAGACAGCAAAACCCCATGGGATATATTACATTTGAATGTAGGGAAGAACTGATTGAAAATGTGAAATGGAAAGCAGCATAGGTGATCTTGATAGTGGAATAATGGAGGCTGCAATTCTTAGGAAAGTGAAAAGCAAAACAAAGGAAATGAATTTAAATATAATAAGCTTCAGCAAATTCAGAGCATGCAGAGAAAATGCTTCCTACACTCCATGTGAAGAGTTTACAAGTTTGTTGACAAGTCTCTGAGGACATTGCAATGGATTTTGCTATTGCAGAAGCTGGCGCAGGAAAATGGTAACAAACTGACCTGGCTAAATCATGACCTTTCCAGTAGCTTTGAAAACATGAGGGAAGCTCAGACAAAGCAAATGCTAGCTCAAAGTATTAGGCATAGCTGGTTGTTTGTGGGGTTTGTTGGTTTTTAGCAAAACAACATCAACAAAAACCCCAAAACCAACAGGGTGGACAAAATGTACAAAATTAAATAAGGCTACTGGTCTGCTACTTTTTGAGGAAGGACAGCTGTCAACAGATGAAATGGAGAAGACATTTAATATTTTTCTTCCATTTTGCTTCAGTTTTCATTGCACAGGTTGGCTATGATAAGACGGTTGGTAAAGCCAGGAGCTCTGGCAAAGGTTGAGAACTCAAGACAGTACAGAAAGTGGATAAAATACAGGTGGTTTTTTTCCGGTGGCTAGGCAGTTGTGGGTTTTGTTTGTTTTGTGGGATGTTGGTTGTGGGTATGGGGGGGTGGAGGGACGTTTACAAAGTAGCAGATCATATCTTAGAATCAGGGAAGGGACCTCTGGAGATGGAAATTGTCTGGAAAAGCAGCATTTTCTCAGCGTACTTCATCTAGAGATTCTACAGGGTTGCAGGTTGGTCATCAGTCAAAAGTTTTACTTTTCAAAATAGCCTTGAAATACATTCTAAGTGCAGTTCATGTGCCTTGCTCCATTTCAAGTCTTAGCAGGATTTCTAAGACTCTTAATGAGGGCTGTATATATCCCTTACTCTTCCACCACTTGCTTTCCTTTGCTCATCTCAGAGCGTAAGTGCCCTGTGTGAGGTACAGAGCAGATATGTATTACTTTTTGAGTTACACAAGCACAAAAGTTATCACATGCTAGATCAACAAACTTGTAATAACTTCAAAAATGTTTACACAAAAAGTGTCAAACCCCTTCAGATGTCATGAAATGTAGCAGTTGGGTCTTGAGCACAGGGAAATAAATTTTAGATGATTGACTGTTGATTAGCAGGATTTTTCTGCACCGCCTTTATCTCATGCATCGTATATAAATGGTGGGTTTGTCTTGGTAAGTAACATGAGAAAAGGGGGGGGGGCTAGTGTATCTGATTCTCAGACATTCAGAATTCATTTTTTGCTTTCTTTCTGTGCTTGTACTACAACATGTATATTAAAAATACACAAGACGGATACACATACAATGTCAGAGCTAAAAAATCCCAATTAGTTGAAAATAATTCTTTTGCATTTATTTTTCTAAATAAATAAATTCTGTCTGCATATTTTGATATTACAATTAAAATGTTGTCCACTGCATATTAGCATAAACTAATGTAGACACGTCAATAATACTACTTACCAGACGGTTTATCTGTTGAAGTCGGAATACTAGTAACAGCAGGCATGGTTGGTAAGGTAGGTGGCAAAACCTTTAAGTTCTGATCACTCTGAATCTCATTAGTAGATATCTGGTTAGTAATGCGATTGTAAGTAGGAGGCTGGTACACTTTATTTGGTGGCTGTGGAGTTTGTGGCAGTGGCTTTATGGATGGCATTCTTTGACAGTGTTCTTCCAGCTGGGCAATTATTTGTGACTGATTATTGGCAATTGACATCAAATGTTGGTACTTGTGCTCTAAGTCTTTGTATTTGTTTGCAAGCTGCAACATATCTGCAGTTTGATTCAAAATCTTATTCTCAAGTTGAGAAAGTTCTAAGGCATTGTCACGTTTTCGGATAATTTCATGTAGTAACTGCATATAGAGTTGTGTGACACGAGAATTCATATTTCTGCTCTCTTTTCTTAAGAGTTTAACCTCATTAACAATCCCGCCATCCACCTCTACCAGTTGCTGGAGAGTTTCTATTTGTCTCTTTTGTTTAAGAAGTTCGTTGTTAAGTAACTGTAATTCTTGTTTATTTACCCTGTTTTCAAGTAGAACTTCAGGCTCCTTAGAATTAACACAAATGGCGCCTGTCACTCTCTGCTGAGGTACAATAAAGGTGTAAGTGCATTTGTCCTGCGTGTCACTGGAGCGCTTATATCTGTTCATATAAATGAATTCTTGTTCTGTTTCCTCGTCATTGCCTTCAAATTCCTGTGTTTTGCTTGCAGTAGCTCCCACAGCAGCCATTAGCACTAAACAGATGAATCTTCTTGTCATCATGATCCTCTAGTTCTGGTCAAATATTCTTCTGCAAAGAATTTCTAAAATCTGTTTTAAAGTAAATTTAACAGTAAGTGACAAATAGGAAATCAATGCAAACTTATGACTGATAGTATGTTCTAAAACTTACAAAATATTATAAAGTAACTGGTATGTCTGTGTACAAATGAGATATTTTTCTAGTCCAGCATGAACTTACGTTGGTTGAAGGGGACATCATGGGGAATAGCTGTATCATTCTATGGTCAGAACTCTATTTACTAGTTGCTAGTTTATCTAAAGCCTGCTAAGAGCCAGAAGAAACTAAGTGATAAAACCATGATTTGAAGAGTCCTTTCTTCCAGGCAAGTACCACAAAGTTTCAAAGATTGGTATTTTCATGTAAATATTAATCACATTTTCATTTCTTACAGTTACAAATATAACCTTTAAATATAAATAGAATGTAAGTTCATATGTGCTGTTAAAATTCTAAAAGTATCTAATAGCTCATTTGCAGTATTTTGTAACTGCATGTATATTGCAGGACATACAGCTTAGATGAAATGTATTATAGTAATTATAAATTAAAAACTCTACTGCCCAGATATCATAGGCAGTAAGATCTGTTGGTTTTCCAGACTAGTAGAATTTACAACTGAAATATTTATTGTGACTCTCACTGGAGACATTGTCTTTTCACTCAGCCTGGTCATTTCCCTTCATAACCCCTTCTTAGAAGGGGCGGACACGTGTGTATTTGCGTGGTGCACAGAGGTGTCCTCCAGCTATTGGAATTAGCTACTGGTGTTTACAGACACACTGCAACAGTACCCTTTTGGTGAAACAAGGCTAACTTAGTTCTCAGAGCAGATTCATATTCAAGGTCAATATTTGAGGCCATAACAATCTCTTGAAAAATAAGTCATTACGAGAACGTTGTAGGTAACGATCATCTTGGAAACATGACCTTAGCATTGTCAGTGCTGCCAGCAAAGCCCTTGTTGCAAGTCACTCTCTTACCAGCTGCTTGAACAGGACTTTGGTATCATATATTTATTAACAGATTTTTGTTGTTGAATTTTAATAGGTGTATACATAATCTAGTTTTCTTGGAGAAAATGCAGTATTGAGCTTTTTCAGTGTATAAAGCCTGTTTGGTATCTTTTAAACCCAAGGTAGTGTTACCATCATATTTTTCTTTGCTTATGAAACATTTCACATGGAATAACCACTCAGTGTTTAAAGAACTGTCACCTTACTGCTTGGTCATCTTTAGTACAATGAAATGTTCTAAATGACATGAAATGATGATAGTAACAGATGTGAGAAACTGGAATGAGTCCAGTGGAGCACCAACCACATGGATAGCTGGAGGCTGGCAGACACCATGTAGGAGGAGCAGCAGAAAGAGCTGGGTTTGTTTAGCCTCCAGGAGAGAAGGTGAAGGCTTTCTGCTGTCTACAGCTACTGAGTGGCTGTTTGTAGAGAAGATGGATTCTTTTGGGAAGTGCACAATGAGAGTATAATGGTCAATGGATACAAATTGTCTCAGGAAAAATTCACTTTGGGTTTTAGAAAAAAAGAATTTCACAATGAGGGTGACCTGTTTCAGTGAGGACTGAAACAGTCACCCGAAGAGGTGGTGGAATCTCCATTCCTGGAAATACATACAGTTTGATTTAGGCAAGGCTCTAAGCAGCCTAATCTAATGTTGAAATTAGTCTTGCTTTGTAAGACTCATCCACTCTCTATTGTTCTGTGACTCTAGGCAGCTGCTGACTTTCAAGAAAATTTTTTTAGAGTTTCAAGATAATGATGGATATGCATGCTTAAATAATTATTCATACTGAGAAGAGATATAGTTGTCAGTCATTCCCATTTTTCTCTTGTTTTGAAATAAACCCTAGAAGTTTCTGTAAATGCTTCTGCAAATGATTCAAACAAAAGGGACCAGGACTTGATCCTTCTTAAAGTTTTTGGATATACATTTTTGCCTCAGTTTCGTATTTGGAATAAACTCATTTTCATTTTGCAAATGGAAAGGAATTGTGCTTTACAGAACTTTTAAATAATCTTGAAAACTTATCAGATAAAAGTTTGGAGTTTGACATGGTTTCTGTAAGTAAAGGAATGTTATTTGGAGCCCTGGAAAACAGGGAACATAAATTCACCCCAGACAGCTTTAACTTGCATAATCAGCATTTGCACAGCAGGTCACACTTGGAAACCCTGGCAGTTTTCCAGGCCTCGTATTTCTGCACAGATGGACTGGTTTTGCAAATGTCTCTCGCGAATGGGTGTAAAATGGGTTTTATTTCACTGTTTGAATTGAAATATCTTTCTTCTTCTCCCTCAAAACTTTTAATTATTGTGATCACTGAAAAGAAACTATTTTTTTCTTCAGAGTTCACCTGTGTCTTTTTTTACAGCATCTCATGTCTTTAATTGAGCACAGGATTTGGGGTGCACGTCCTTTTCCAGACTGAAGAAATACAGAGCAACTTATAACAGTTTGATATTTCTCCGGTTTTTTAAGAACTGTTTAAGAAAAAATGTAATAGCGTTCACCAGCCTATTTTAACATATCAGTTCAAACATCTTTCAAAATAGAATAGAGTATTTCTGTTGGAAGGAACCTACAAGGATCATCTGGTCCAACTGCCTGACCACTTCAGGGCTGACCAAAAGTTCCAGAAAGGTATTAAGGGCATTGTCCAAACGCCTCTAAACACTTCCAGCCATAGGGCATCGACCACCTCTCCAGGAAGCCTGTGCCAGGGTTGACCACTGTTTGCAGAAGGTGCCATCAGAGAATGACACCAGCATTTAGACCATGCTGAAATGGTCCTCTCTCATGATCCCGCCTGAATGTCACCTTTTCTAAGCTGTTTTTCCTACAAGAAAAAACATTGGAAGGAAAAGTACATTGGTGAAAGAATGCTGCTGTACAAATAGAAACAAGAACCATGCTGTCTCCAGCTGTTCATCTTCCTGTAGTCTGGTCAGGCAGTGATCTCTTAAGTCTTTTATTGGCTGTACTTGTTCAGTTAAAAAAATTGTTCAGAATGAGGCCTATCTATTGCATATTGTGATGGACTACATAAACATAAGTAGCATTTCTTATGCCACTGCATAAGTTGGATTCAAGTGAATTTCATAACCAATGTGCTTGTTTGAACAACTCTCAAGGATTAATCTTTCAGGGAGAAAAAAGCTTGCTGGGGGAAGTGGGGAGGGAAGCCAGAGAAACAACTTTAAGGAAGGATTTAATGCTTTTTAGTATCTTCCTCTTCTTTTTCAGTAGGAGAACATCAAATTCTTAGGACATCAGAGTTCCTTCCCATGTGAGAGAAAGATCTTATTTATTTAATGTCTAGCACACTAGCTTTCAGTTTTCTTCTGTTGTACTTTTGCCAAATAATTGCTCTTACTCTTTGTACTTAATTAGTGCCATTGCTTGCTGATTGCTCAGTTCTTCCTGTTTTGATGTCTCAGCCCCCCACTTCCTCACTCTTTCTCCTGGTAGCTCTTCCACAGTGGACTGGGAGGGAACTATATTACTGGCACCGTGTTTGTCCCCACTGCAAACTTTCTCTTAGGCAGCTGTAGCCTTTTCAACTTCACCATTGCACAAAACTACATTATGTAAAAGCATGCTTGTAGGTTTGGTGCAAATTCTCTTAATTACTGGAAATACAGGATGTCCGTCTTTTATCCTTGTGCACATTGATAAAACTTAAGCATACAAACAAAAAATGGGAGAAATGAAAGAAGCCCACTTAAAAAGACAGATATGTGTCATTTTGATTAAAAATCAAATAGAACTAATTAGAAAAAGTGTGGAAGTCTGAAGTAATTTCACTAGTAGATTCTGGCTGTTCGGGACTTGCATACTCATAAAAGCACTTGTCATGGGAGTTGCGTTGGGACAAAATTTCCCTAGTGAAGATGCACCTAAACCCAATTTTGTGTATGTTTACCCTACTTGGCAGTATATATATTACTTTATTTGGGCAAAATAATATTTTTTTTTCTCTTTGTCTTTTGCCAGTGTAACTGCATCTTTATGAAAACTTTTGGCAGCATTTTTATGTGGATTATAATCATAGTATTTTTCATACTCCTAGCCAGCGTAAGAGCTCTGGTTAAAATTTCAGTTTGTAGATCAAATGTTGGCCTATGTGTATATATAACTGGAAGAAGGTAGTAATAAGTTGGTTTGTTTACTCATTACTCATTGTCTGCGCAACTGAGGATGTTCCTATGATCTGGTGAAAAAAGAGGAAATAAACTTTCTGAAAGGGATATCAGATGTTTCACCATTTGATTGTTTTTTCTTGTCCATTAAAGGGAAAAAGTAAATAAAATCTTTCCTGAGCTTTGCTTTGAAATATTTTTCTATCCTGTACTCTGTCATGCTTATATGGGACTTTTGGTTCGTCAAATTACATTACCTTTTGATTGTTGTGAATATCTTGAAATTTATACATGGTATTTCAAGATTCAAGTATTTTCCTGTCTAAAATGATACAGGTGTTTCATATCCTATTGATTGACCACTGTCATGATCCTGAAATGATAAAGGTAAAACTATTTCTATGTCCAAAGTATTACTGTTTGGCAAATGTTAGTTTTGTTTTTCTTTTTTTTTTTTAATCAGCTTAACTTAAGAGGAAGAATTAAAGCTATCAATGACAGCACTATGGCTTTTTTTTTAAAGCTACTTTTAATAAAATACTCATTTCATTGTGGGTATTCCAACATGTATAGCTTTTTTCATAATTTGTTTTTTCTGTTGCCATGCTTCAGAGGATCTCATTTTTACAAAATAGACCAGTTAACTATCTCTTTCAGGTTTTATGAAGTATTTTACCTATCCTTGAGGTTTTTGCATACAAAAGAGAATAAAGGTATGTTTCCATCAGATGAAAAATATAACTTGTAATAACATAATAAATTATTATGAAGCTTATTTGGAAATGCTACTAGTAGCCTTTTAGTGCTATGACTAGTTTTTGTTGGATGAAATTTGTTCAGAAAATAGACATTTGCAGTATTACTCTGGAAAGGTGTTTATGAAAGCCTGCCATTACATATTGTCAACACTGTTGCATCTAGATTTAAAATAGTTTTGCTATATTGAGTCTTTCAACCATTGAAAGATTGGTGTCTCATCTCCAGGAGTTTATACTATGTTCCTTTTCATGTACACATAAATGTGGAAAATAAGTGCCTGAATTTCATGCCAGAATATAGATTTTTAATGTTAAATTGCATTGGTATGGGCTACTCCTACACATAAGGAACATAAAAGAACCTAGTAGGTACAAGCAGTAGAGCTGCTCCTTGCTGCTGCTCGTTTTTCTGTATATAGTAAGTAGTTATTAGGCCAGACGACTGTAGGTGTGAGAGCATGATGCACTAAGCTATATAAATGCAGCTTTTGTAAAAGTGGTGTGTGTGACACTGTGTCTACCCTTGGACACTACTTTAAACATAAGGCAATTTTCTGTGCTAAAACTAGGATGTTACACAAAGGGATTTCTGGGGACTTCAGTAACTATTTGAATTGCAGCATAGTTGAATTTATTGCAAAGATAATTTAATTAAGAAAAAAACCCACTACCAGTTTGGTTTGAAGAGCTGATGCAAGGGCTTATAGCCTAGAGGCTGAATCGTTAACAGCATGGGCAGGTCTCACGTGCCAGAATTGAATGCACTGTGATTAAACTGATGCTTCAGAGCCTTTTAGAAATACCCAGGTAGATAAAAAACACATACATACGAAGGATGAGATACGTACTTTTTGCACAACACTGGTATTTTCTGACATTCCCCTAATTGTTTTTGACTTAGGCATCACTGCAACTTTATTCTAAATACAAATGAGTTTGGTTTGCTGTGCTAAATCGCTGTTACAGAATTCAGCTCTGCAAGTTAATCAGTTGTTGTGTGCTGGTGATACTGAATATAGCAAGGCTATAGCAGTCAGTTGATGGGCTGGCTTTTCCTACACGCTTTACGTGCAATGGTACTTTCATGCAGATTCCTCAAGCATTTAGACATATAAATGAATGCACCTTCTCAAAAGGCATAGTGTTAGCTCTTACAGCATTTATTCTTGAAAAGATAAACTACTTTATTTGATTGTGAATTTACACAGTTTGATAGTTGCTCATTCTGAAGAAGAAGAAACAAAAATCTAGCAACAAATCTTCAGTTTCATAAATACTTATGTCCGCTGTTAAATGTGGTTTTTAGATTAGTGCAGTTTTACATTTAAGTTGGATTGTAAAAGCAAATGGAGCAAGAGTGTCAAAAATGTAAAATCCTACTACGAAAGATCAGAGGGTTTGGTTTTATTTTTTGTTAACAAACATTAGGTTTTGCTTCTGCAGAGTCATTTGATAGTCAGCGTTTGTGGACTTAAAGTTAGGTGGCATGTCTCAGGCACCAGGCCACTAACACAGTCTGGATTTTACCACACCACTGGGATAAGATACATAAACCATTAATTTTCTGAAGCTGCTTTCTTTCTTAGTCCCTACCCCTTCTTTCAGAGCTCATGGTCTGTTCGTACTCCTTCTCCCAAACCTTCTCTTGCATGGAATTGTATTTAATCCATCCTCTCAAATTTTCAGTGGCTGCCATATTTAATGTGATTTATTAATTTTTGCTCTTTTTTAAGGAGAGGGACTTCCACTGGTAAAGGTTTTCTTTTAGAATTAGCTCATGGAGTTTGATTTTTAGATGAAAATTACGCTGTGAAAAAGCTGAATGCTTTTTTTTTTAGTTCTGTAAAAGGAAACAGCCATTCACAGTGAAAACGCAGCACAGTAGTGCACATGCCACATGTATTAGGAAAAGCTTTAAAGTAAATGTAATAGGGGATAGGGAAGGGCTGACATAATAGCATGCAGTTTCAGTAATGAAAACATGATGTAAAACTAAGTTGAAAAATTTAATTCCAAGCTTTGGGGGTGTGGGAAGGTGGTGTGTGATTTTTGGGGTTTTGCCACTGGTTACTTGATTCCATTGTATGCAGTACCAGACTGACAGAAACCAATTGCTTTAAATACTTTTATTATAATGCATTCTATACTTAGCTTTTCTGTCCACTTAAAATTGTGGTGAAATTTTTGTTCAAGCACTGGTTCATTTTTTCTTAAAAGGAAATACTTTTTCACTGAGGGGAGCGGATAACTAAAGGAACACTTAAGGATGAGAGTATCTTAATTAGCTCTTGGAGAATTTCTGTTTTGAAATACTCTGAAGTGTTGAAAGAAACTTCAGAAGATTATGTATCTTTTGCTGCCATGTAACTTTTTTCCAAGTTTTGGCAAAAGATTGAAAAATTGTACTTCTTGAACTAAACAAGCTTTCTGGATTACCAAGAATTTTAGTCATGTTGTTTGTGGATTGTTCTTTGTGCTTTACTGAAGTTCTGTCATAGATGTGGAATGTAATTATTGAAAGAGAGCATTGCTTTTGTTGTTGCTTCCCTTAACAGTGGCCTCACCTTATTTTCACTTAATCCAATCACTACCAAAAAGTGTTCATACTGTGTGTGCTTATATGTGTGCATGCACATTGTACATAATTGCCCTTAAACAGATTGATACTTTAATAAATGTGACTCATTTTGCCCATGAAAAATAGGGGTTAGATCATATTATGGTAAATATTTAATGTTTACACAAAGGTACTCAGAAATGCTAGGTTGTCTTTTAAATTGAGGTTTTGCAAAATTTTTCAAATATTTATTTTATAGACTCTATTAAAGTTCCAGGAACATCATCTTTGATCAAGGAGATATGAAAGGAGATTTCATAATTTTAATACAGGTAGTCCTTAGAAAATTCATCATAGAAATTAGTATGTCCTAGAAAGTTTGTTGAAAGGCATTTCAGCGAGTTTGAGGAAGCAGGAAACCCAAATTTACATGCAGAACTAAGATTACAAAAAAAAAAAAAAAGAAATATTTCATATTCTTGAAAATAACAGCAAGGCGGCTTTACACTGCCTGGCATCATAAAATGTCTCAGCTATCTTTACAACTGTATTTTAATACGTTGTGGGGTTTTTTTTTCCTTACAAAGAAAGAAAGAAAACAGCACAGAGCGGCTTGCTGTTGTACATTAGGGAGCAGTAATATCTTTGACAAGCTCACGTTCACTCACATGATGTCCGTCTGGCTCCGCAAACCGCTCAGTCCTTGGTGCCTGGTGGTACCAGACCAGCTGCCCGCGGTCCCTCCGCTCCTCCGCGCTCCGGCCGCTGCGCTCAGCGCCGCCCGAGCCCTGACATCTCCCCGGCCGCGCGGCTGTGCTGGGCTTCGGCCGGGAGACGACTAGAGAATGTGAAAACTTCGTTCTTCTCTTTTTCTGCGCTTTTCTTCCTCGGGGTCGTTCACAGCTCGGCTCCCCGCGCAGACCCGCGCGTCCGCACCGCGGCGCGGCGGAGGCGCAGCCGGGCGTTCTCCGGGGGGCGCTCCACGTCTGGGACCCCGCGATCCGGGGGCGGCTGCAGCAGCCTCATTTGAACTCCAGCTCCTTTGTGGCAGACTTACATCCTGCGAGGGGGAAAAAGGCCAAAAAAAGGCAAGCTTGCAGCGAGCTGACCCGCGCTGGTTGGACGAGCGGCTGCCCCCGCCCACCGCCATCGCGGAGCGCCCGCGGCACCGCCCGCGGGGCCGCCCGGCCCGGCCCGGCCCCACCGCACGGGCGGGGGGGGGCGGTGCAGGGGAGCGGGGCTCCCCCCGGGGCCGGTGCTTTTCGCCCGGGGGCCAGGGCTCACCCCCCCGGGGCCGGTCACGCCGCCGGGCGCAGCACTGGGCGCTGGTTCCGCGCACTGCGACTCCGGGGCGGCCGTGCGAGCGCAGGACCCGGCCGAGCAGCCGCGCGGCTGTTGATGAAGTAATTAGTGGTAGTCCAAAATAAAAGCTGTTAATCGGTTATGTGTGAAACCGTTGATCTTTAGAGTTAGGGATAAATTCTGGAGACTGTGTTGGAGAAATATGGCTTTGGTTTCTCAGCTCACATGAGATGCTGGATTGTGTAACTGCGCAGGATTCGTCCCCAAAATGTCGGGGGGTGGAGGCAGGGCTACTTCCTGCTTAATCATGTTTTTACAGCGTGCTTACTGATAGAGAGAGATGGAATATTTTTCTTCGTAGACACTAAAGTAGTCTCTACTAGCTTTTGCTAACTGGTCGTCTTTAATGTTAAGAGAAACAAAGCAAGGCTGTTTTATTCAGAGTAGCGCTGATATTCTCCATTTTTACTACTCCCTAGATCATTTCTGTCAGGAAAATGTGTGCTCCCAGATAAAAAGGAAAATAAAAGTGTCCAAATTCAAGCAAGCTCTTAAAATAATCTAATGCAGATCGAGAATTTGTAATTTGGCTGAACACCAGTTTATTTTTTAATGTTTGCTTGGTACTCACGTTAGTAATCTAAAGCATATTTCTCATTTGATTGCTATGAATTCTTACTGTTTCCCTACAGGTTTTTTGAAAATTCTCTATTACAGAATTTTGCAGTTTTGTCTGTTGGGAAAAATAAAGTTGTGCCAACCTGATAGGTGTCAGGTAGCTTTTATTTGGATGTGCTAAGTGTCTGTAAGATATCTGAATTCTTTGGATAACAGTAGGTGTCAGCCCTTTGGGAAGGACTGAAGAGAAGAATGGGATTAGCCTTCATGTGGGCATTCTCCTTGGAACGGGAATGCCTTTTCCTTGGACTTGTAATACTGTGGAGTTCACTGCTTTTGTTACAGCCTTTAGGCTGAATGACGTGATTTTGACAAAGTTTCATAGTTGTTCCATGTCCTTTTCGTACTGAGAATCTCAGAGATCAGCTTATATTTAAATCCATGATTGGAGAGTAACAGTTCCTACTGTTACTACTAAGAGTAGAATATTAATAGCCAGTTGCTCCTGGCTGTGAAAGTTGATGGTTGTCTTCACCAGAGTAATTCAATCAGCAAGGAGTGGTCTGATGTTAGACTTGGCTTTGAGAAGTAGTGAAAATACAGTAAAACAGCTGGTCATAGAAATTAGCTGTGAGTCAGTGATCAGAAGCTCAAGGTAAGCAAAATAGATAAGAATACACCAATCTTAAGAAGGCAAACTTTGAGAAATCAAACTGATTAGTTTTTCAGGCAGTTCACAGTTCAGTTGCTGAATTAATTTGCCACAAGATCTTTTGAAATCAAAAATTAAAAAAAAAAAAAGTTGTATGTAGAGGAATAGCAGGAAGAAGAAGTGAAGAAGACAGATTCAGAGAAGAAACGCTGTAAAATAAAAATACCACCCAAACTTTAAACAGAAAAGTGTTTATACAATATCTATGTCAGGAAGTTCCTAAACCACAGCTCACTGCTGACAGGAAGCTACATCTGGAAAACAACAATTGTACCTTTGCCTTTTTCCTATATTCTTTTTTGAAGCATTCTCTGCTCTCTGACACTGCATGGGATCTGTTTAAAAATGCTGAAATTAATCACTATTACAATCTTTAAACTTCTGTAATCTGTTTTTCCTGATTCATGGGAAAAGCGTTAGGAAATAGTTGGGTTTGAGGGGAAAATAAAAAATAAATAAATTGGCAGTACTGTTTACAAAATCTGATTTGTTCAGAAGGAAAGCTTTGCTAGGAAGCTTCGGACAGCTTCAGAATTTTTTAGACTGTTTCAGTGGATAAGAGAATGATTTGCATCAGAGTTGATTTGGGGCATAAATTCCTGAGCATAATTCAGCTGAATTACTGGTAACTTTTTCTTTCATACACAGGTATCTTAATTTGAAAATCGCTTGGGTTATGCTCTGCTTACTTGTCTGTTTTTCTATATTAGGCTTCATTGCTGTAGTGGGGTGATTAATTCCAGTGATCCATTAGAGTGAAGTTACTTGGGAAATAGCATGAGATTGTTTCTTTCTTTTAATGTTGGAATGGCTAAAACAATGATAAAACTTCATTCCTGTCATTAAACAAAGACAAGAGGAATGGCTGAAAGTGAGTTAGTTGACTTAAACAGGTTCTTTGGTGTTCCAGGTTCCTTATCACCATGTTCCAGTATTTAAAGGGTGGCTACAAAGATGGAGACTCCCTTTTTACAAGGAGTCCCATGGAAAAGACAAGGGGTAACGGATACAAGCTACTCCTGGGGAGATTCCAATTGGACATAAGAGGATAATTTTTCACAGTGAGAGCAACCAGCCACTGGAATAATCTCCCCAGGGAAGTGGTGGCTTCCCCAACACTGGACACTTTTGAGGTTCGGCTGGACAGGGAGCTGGGCCACCTTGCCTAGAGGGTGCTCTTACCAAGAAAGGTTGGACCAGATGATCCTTGGGGTCCCTTCCAACCTGCTGTTCTATGGTTCTATGAAAGCTTTATAATAGAGATGGTAGGCTGCTCAGTTGAGGATTTGATTTATCAAAAGGTAAGAAAGAATGACTTTTAGGAATGTTTTTGTTTTCTCTGAAGTGCTTTAAATCAACTGTCAGACTGAAAAGTCAGTTCACTGAAATTGCATTGCTTTAATTTCCTTTAAAACTTGTGAATTTTTAACCATGCTGAAATGTCACTGTAGAGGCACTAGTATTTCCATCTGTCTCTGCCAAGCGTTAGAAAATGCCTGTCATATTGAGTCACTATTATATCAGGACTGATGTTACCCATTAGTTTAGTTTAAAGTCTCTTCGGAGAACAGGACTCTATACAAATAAACACTGCCATGGTAGATCTGAGAAACCATGGGAAGGTTAATTAAGTTTGAAAGGGCTAGTCTTTAACACTCACAGAAGTAATACCACTGCAATTAAAAGCATTGGCACTTTTGTTAGTGATGTATCTTCTTCCACAGAAAGACTATTTCTTTTTCTTTCCAGAAAAAAATTCAAAGTTGTATAGAAAAATGTTAAATATGAAAAATGGAGTGCAGTTTAATAGTTTAAGTTAGCAGAGTACTCTGCCTGAGGTAAATGTTTCAGTGTCGAGCTTTTGATTAAAGAAGCAAATTACAGTTACTCTTCTGATTAGCAAATGAAGGTCAGGAAAATAAAAAGTTTAATTCAGAACTACTCAGTGAATTCAACTCAATTCACAATTAGTTTGAGGAATACTGAACCCACGTTTTTTACTAAATTATTATTTGGTGAAAAAGAATTCATTAACTCCAAGCTTACTCTTTCTTATTTAACAGTTATTAATATTTAAAAAAAATTAAGAGCTAGATTGAGCACTTTGAGAAATGCACTTCTGTTGTACTTTGGCTTTGTTTTTAATCTTTGTTCTTAAGACTCAGGCCACAAAATAGATATGACTGAGATAGAAAAACATAAGCATTATACAGTCTTATTTGTGGACAGAGACATAATAAGGAACAGGCTGTTGTCACGCACTTGGACCAGGGAAAAGACTGATTCTTTCTAAACTCATGCAAGAACTAGAATGCCCACAGCTTCCAGTTTACCAGCTTTCTCAGAGAAAATTTCAGTGAAAAGAAAGTCAGGGTTTTTTCCTGTTTTGCACATCCAGTGATTCTTCAGTGAGCTGCCTTATATTTATTTTCCCTTTTGTTTATTTATCATAATCTTTTACTATTAACACATCATAACACTGAAGCATAGCATCTAGCATAAGATAGTTTTGAACATCTCAAAGTAATTAAAGGTCTTCATTTCAGAATGTACGAATGTGTGCAGGTTGTTAGGGTCAAGTGAATGAGCAAAAATGCTCAGGAGAAAGGAAGCAAGCTGTTACACAGCCTGGAAATGACTTTTGTGTTTTAACTGTGAATCTTTTGTTTAATAGAGTTTTCTAAAGACTGATTTACCGACTAAAAATATATAACTATAGAGGTAATAAGTGAACAGCTCTTCTTATACTGCTGACTGTATGAGACAGATGTGGGCTTCAGGCGGAAATATCTGGTGGCTGTATGAGTATTTCCTCCGCTCTTACAGCTCTCATTAACGGGACGGTCCTAACTCAGAAGCTAAGTCAGGTCCAGGTACACGATACACTTTGTGTGGTCAGAGTAAGACCAAGAACAATTTATGAACCACCCAAGTGAGTAGCTTGGGGAAGCTGTCTTGATAAAACTTATTATTGATTTGATGCATCTTTTTTGTTTTATGTAAGTCTGTGTTAAATGTTGGTTTTAATTTATACTGATTACAGCTTTTCTGTAACAATTGTTTCCAATTGCATCATCTTGTTTGCCATGAAGCAAAATAATTTTCAGAACGTTCACTCCAATTATTTAATTATTTGGGAGTTTGTGTTTGGTTAAAGGAGGTAGAGTTGTATATCAGTGTATATAGAGTTGTATATTAGTATGGTTTTGAACCCCTAAGGTACATTTGCCTGAATGATCCCTAAGTTTTATTTGAGTGAATACCATCTACACTGAAAACTTACTGAAGTAGTTATTTCAGCAAACATCTCAATTTGGATGTGATCATTCTTGAGGAATGCTGGGCCTGTAATAGACGCTCTGTGCCAGAGTAAATATTCCAAAATAGTTTGTCTATGCTTTCCAGGTATAGACAGGCCCAGAGTGTTAATGCTGCCCTCCTGGTTCTGAAACCAGAAAAGAGAGAAATTGATGTTTGTAGTAAGCATGATCCTGGTTATTGGAATGAGAAGAAGGTAGTTAGTGTTTGTTTCAATGAAGAAGTTACGTATGATCTGGAAAACAGGCTGGTACAGAGCATTGGCGGGGTTTTGTTTGATATGTTGCTATTTCAAGTCAAAAAATAAAAACGCTTAGCCTCATTATAATTTTGCATTTGTGTGTGTGTGATGCTGATGCGAAGTTGTGGAGAGCTGGCGTCAGATAGAAGTGATAAACCTGGCCACAGTCCTGCTTTGGCTCTCCTGTGAGTGAGCCCGCTGGCTTGGCCGCTGTGCTGGCAGGATGTGTTACAGATCACATGTTGGTGCCTTGGCAAAGAGTTGTCTTCAGTTGTTTTTAGAGTACTCCACGTCCTACCCAGGTTAACCAGTATATATACACTTGGGTTTGTAGAAAAATTTTCCAGTCCTTAGTCCATGGAAAATATCCAGTCTTCTTGAAACCAGTGATACCACAAAACTGTTGGCTTTTCTGACTATGAGCTAATCTCCCAAGAATGGTGTCTCTGGTTTTACAGACTGCTGACTGTAGGGATTTGGACTTTCTACTGCTTAGTTAATTGATAAGTTGCTTTCTCTCTGTCCTCTGCTTTATTTAGTATGATAAAACCACACTACTGTACGTGGGAAAAGGCTTTCATAAATATAGCTGACTACAAATTGGAAACATATTTTTGTCTCTTCTGGTTTTCCTATCAAGCCAGTGTCATCATCCAACTTTTGAGAAGAAAAAAGGGAAAATAATTTCTTTCCATAGGTTCCCTTCTGTTATGCGTGCCAGTTACTGTGTGACTTGTAGATGCTGCTTCCTGTGCTAAAAGAATGCTCTGTGCCCAGACATCTGCTGCACCGTAGCCTGGGCGCATTCAGGGCTTCAGGGCTGGGAATGTCTTTAGAAAGCATACGTGATGATAAGTAAGGAACTAAATTTATTCATTAAAACATACAAAATTTTTTTCTCCTCTTGCAGCATGTGGTCGTCACAGCAACAGTACAATTTACCAAACAAATGTGGAAGACTATTATAGTACTTGGTCAAAATGTTAAGCAAGGATAACAAATAGAAAATATAACAATAACTCAGGCTAATCTGAAGTGCTTCCCCATCAGCTAATTATTCTTTGTTGCAAAGTAGTGAATGTGTGACTAACAAAAATACCATACAGCAGCTGTTTCTTAACTTACTTGCATTTGCAGAATTGCACAGACCCTTAACAGAACACTATGAACAAATGTTTGTGTCTGGTATACAGTAGTGATGTTCTTTAACCCCTCAATTTTGGGTTTGTTAGCCCCTACTATTTCACAGGATAGTTTTATATCCATTATAGAAGAGATAAAAAAGAGTAAGAAAAGAAAAAAGTTGAGAATGATGAAAGTTTTCAATCATTATCTACACTGTTTTTTTAGGATCAGTTTTGCAGCATTGTGTATTTGTGAAACAACTTTGGATGCTCTAAGTCTTGTGCCTGCAAATTGTTGTAAACCCCCAAAAGAGATTTGTAATTCTGAATTGTTACGAATACGTGGTGCTACTAGTACAGGCTGCACATTGTTGCATATGTTCTACAAGGAATTTAAACCTCATTTTTGTTAAGTCTTGCCGGTCATAGTATTTATTTTCATGAGGTCTTTCTGACAGAGAAACGCTATCTGTCTCACTGAACTTGTGGATAATACTAGAAACATAGAAATCTGTGATGGAACAGAAAATTTTAACCCATTTTTTTTTGACTTCCAGGCAAATGCCTTAGAATACAGATTTCCATTTGTCTCTGCTACTGCAGTTAAAGTAATACCGTCCCAGCTTTTCTTATTGGTATAACTTTGTGCATGTGACTGAAAGAATTTTGTCTTTCATAGCATATTGTGTCAGTCTTTCTTAATGAGGAACAAATCACACACCATGCCTGTTTGTGAAAATTTTAAAGCTTATATGCTTCAGCCAAGGTTCATCAGAATTGGGTGAAGCTGAGTAACCACTGATTTCAGAAGGCTGGGGATTATTTTTCTTAAGAGTGTGTTGTTAGTGGCCATGAACTCCAAAGTATGCATATTTATTGCCTGCCTCAGTACTATTTCCTCTTTCTCAGAAGCCTTGAGTATTGAACAAAGAAATAATAGGAAAAACTTAACTGTGAATCAAGACACAAATATACAGTCTTAGGTTTACATCCTGCTGAACACTGCAGTTCTCCATAAATACTTTTTCAACAAAATTTAGCCTTCGAAGTTGTTGTCTGGTGGATGGAGCACTCAGAATGCATAATCTGAGTGGCATTGGCTACTACATTTCAAAGTCACTATTTTGTTGTACTTCAGTTTCCCTGTCTTTAAATTGTCAGTAATATTACTGCTTTGTTTGAGCCCTAGAGTGAAAATTTAAGAACTAGGTATTACAGCTCTTTTTGCCAATTTGAAAATAATTGGTCCCCTTTGTACAGTGTGATTTCCATTGATAAATTTAGTTCTGGATTATTTGGCCATGCTTTTCCTTGGTCTGTGTTATTATTTCCATGATACCATAAACTAATGAATACTGTGTTGTCTGCATACAATATCCAGCTGCAAAATTAGTTCTAGTAACAATGGAGAAAAGTCAGTATCACTGGAAAATGTTTGGCCTGTGGAAGCAGCTGCCCATGAGCTCACCCTCTGGAAAATATCCTGATGGCTTCACATCTTAGCTTTTTTCAGTGCACAGTAGCACAAATGTAAGCCAAAGTTTGAAAAGCTAGTGCTGTGTGTTTTCTTTGGCATATGGCAACCCCGAGCCTTTCCTTTGAGAAGCAGGTCTTAAAGTCTTTTGCTGAAGGGAATAATTTTGTGATTCCTCTGAGCAAAATGAACTGATTCTCAATCTATTACTATTATCACATCATATATAAAGAAGAGTTCAAAGTGCCAGTGCCCAGATGAAGGCTGGTAACACGAAAAAAAAAAATCAAGCAACTAATCATCCTTCTTGCTTTAAAAGGAGGGACGGAAAGGAACACCATTGAAAAGGAGTAGCTTGACATGTGTTTACAAAGAATGTGTTCTGTTACATTCCAGCATGTTGCATTCAGTTTAATTTTTTATTGGCATCCGTCAGTTCAGTTTCTTTCTTCCTGCACCTCAGTACCCACAAAAATCCCGTTTCCTTTCACTTTTATTTGGAATTTACAGGACCTATGATAGCTCCCCTTCCCCCCCATCCTTTTTGTTGTTCATGTTTCTCATTGGTCCTCATTTCTGTTTCCTGAGAAATTACTGTTTGTCCTGAAGAATTGCTTACGCCTACTGTTACAGATCAAGAGGGTGTTTATACATGTACCCTTGATAGCAATGAGAATAGCTCCAAACTTGCTCAAAATAGCTGGAAAGTAGCCTTGAGCCTGGCTGCCATAAGGCATGTTACAGCATAGAGAGTCTGAGCAAGCAGAATCTTTACAGCCTTTACTCTAATTACATTTTGATGTGGCACTGGACAAGAGGGGATAGTGAAGAGCTGCTATGTGGAGTCTAAATCTAGGTGGGATCTCCTGGTCGTGGAGAGATCTTGTTGACTTGGTCTGGTTTTACTGAACACCGAACTGTTACAGAGCCAGGGGAAATCGGGGTCCTTTCCTTCATTCTCAGTGTGAGGAGTCAGGTCCGTGTTGGCAATGCGTAAATGTTAGTAACGCTCCGGTGTTGGATGGTGGGTGAAGCAGCTCCCAGTATGGTTGGACCCTTTGTAAAAGTACGTTCAGAACTGCTGAAAATAGTAATCAGGGTTTGGGTTGTTGGTTTTCCCCTCTGAAATGTAAGCAAGACTGTGATATGGAAACGGAGCAGATATAAGCAGGAGCAAGGTGCTATTTATGTTTATAAAGTTTATGTTTCTCTGGTGTGACATGTGAAATGTAATATGAGACCTGAAATCTGAGAGATTTGGAATCTACCATGAGGTGTAATAAGCTAGTGTGTGTGTCCATAACTTTCACAAGAGTGAGAAAGGACACAGGAAGAACAGGTCTTGCTGATCTTGACAAACGTGGAGGAAATTGTCTTCTAAACAAATTAAGTCTTGTCTTTTTTTTTTTTTCTCTCTGCTTGTGTATATACTTTGTTAATCCAGGCGTTCTTATAAACAGCAAAGACCAGTTGGATCCAAACTGAGAACAGAGAGTGAGGAAATGGAATGAGCATACAGGAGAGGAACAAGCTGTGGTTAGGCCACAGTGGGGAAAACCTTGTGCCCAAAGTAGAGAGGATTTCTTCTAGGTTATTTTTTGAACAGTCGAGCTCGGGTCATTCAATAGGATACTTATGGAGTAGATGTATATGCAGTTCACTCACTGGCTTGGCAGAGACTGACAAGCGTTTTCCTGCAAAGCTGAGGAACTACAGGGATGTGGAAGCTAGACAACATGTAAGGAGCAATAAATGGAAAGAATAATGCTGTAGGATTTTTAACATAAAGTTGGCAGCAAGCACCAGCAACCATCAGAAATAACTCCTGTTATACTTATCAGTAGGCAGTCTATTGGGGAATTATCTTTGAACTATTAGATTTAAAATATTGTCCATGATAATGTGTAAATGTACAAAACTAGCCATGCTGGCCTTTTCAGGTAATATTCTTAAGTGAAAATCTAACTTTCTGTGGTTTCCAGGCATGTGGACAGAGACAAAAATATACTGCTGTAGGTAAGTTAACAGAGCTGTACTCAAAGCGTACTGAGATAGCAAACTCAAGCACTCCCTCTTCCTTTAAATGTCACTCATCTTTTGGCTTGGGATGTTATTGTAGTTGAGAGAAGTAGAAGCATATCAGCATATTTAATCCACAGGTCCAGAACCCCACACTACTAATACAGATTACAAAAATGGAGGCTATTTTTGTTAGAAAATAGATCAAATAAAGCAGTTATTGAAAACATACATAACTGTTAATGATACAGAGATCTGGCTTTCTAGAGAATGTGTAGAGATGGAAATGAAGACAAATTCAGAATGGTTTTTAGAAGGTGCTTTTTGGAATCAAGCAATAATTAACCCAGGTAACACTTAAGTTAAAAGCATTAAGATAGTCTGAGTCACATGAACCTTTCCTTTATAAACTATACACATATCTACAAGATATATTACTTTTTCAAGAGAGAGCATTTTTAATATGGGAAGAAGTTTTTTAATAGGCTGGTCTGGGACAGTGAAGCAAGTGAGACTTGTAAAACTTGACCTGATTTCTAAGCATCTTTTTTCTGTGTTTTCATGCCAGTGTGACTGGAAATTCCAGATAGTTTATATGTTGTTCTGTTGTTAATCTAACTCTATTCCACTCATTTATAAGGACTAACCATCCTTCTTTGTTTTGGTGGGGTTATCAAGTTACCTTTAGCCACTGGAGCACTTTCTTATTTGTCATGGCAGTGGGTCTGACAGGGATATGGTTGTTTCTTAGTCCAAGTTCACAGACTGGGGTGGGGGAGGGTCTTGAGAGGCCGTTTACTCATGGCCTTATGGTTTCCTATCAAAGCATTAACAGTTCATAACAAACTGAGTTTGTTCTTGCTTATCACTGCCTCTATGTTTGTTTCTTCATTTTTCAATGACAGTTCATATAATGTCTTCACCCGTTCCTCCCTAAGCAGTAAAAAGATTTTCCAGAATGCATGAATGAATAGGCTAAAAATTTACAGAAATTTGATAGGCACTTGCAGCCTGGTTAATGCTGGACATAGCCCACTGTGACCCAATGAACCTCTTATTTGTCAAAGTGGCAGAGATCTGAAGAAATGGATATGAAGCAAGCACAGCAGTAGCGACAAAAAGTCTTGCAAGGGATTTCCATAAAGTATTCCTAAGTCTCAGAGCAGAAACATTAATGGAGGTATTCCAGACAGCAGTTGAGGTATGCAAAATTCCACAGCAAGACTGAATCTGACCTCTAAAACTATGTAATAGTGAAGTATGGGGTGCATTCAACATGTGAATGAGATTTTGCTCATGCAAATACTGTGTACTTATTGAAATCTAAAAAAATTGCTAGATCTGCCTTATTTTTCATAAGCTGTAAAGAAGAAGACATTAATAAGCCACATGGCTTTTCTTAAACTTGCTTGACTATTGCTGGTAGTCTGTATCTTACAGTTCTATGTGATAGTAATGAGACATTACTGGAGAACGCAGAAATGTTTTAATTTCGGGAAAGAATTTCTGTCTTCCCGTATGGAAATCCTATTTCCAGGATTTTGGTTTGTTTGGTTGGTTTTTTTTAATTCAAGTTTGAGGCATACTTACTACTAAGAGATTACGTGAAAAAAATTTGTTTTCACTGCACAAATTTAATACACTTCTAAAGATCTGATTATTATAAGTATTAATGCAAGCATACTGAAATTCTCTCAGGAGTGAGTTGCTTAGGTGTGCTCCGTAGTGGCTTTCCTTCCCTTTTAAATAATTACACTTGACTAGCATAGTTCCATTTCCTGTTGTTTGCGTAGCTGGAATTTATTGAGAAAATGTAATGTTCTAAAGCTAGAAGAGTGAAAGTGAACCAGCTAGCTATTTTCCTGAAAATAAGAGTGCTTTTTTCAAGGCAGGGCAAGAAAATGTGGGGCAGAGGGGGAGTCATTAAATATAAACATGCTGAAAAACAGTATGGAAAATCTAATGTGGAAATATGGTAGATTTTTATGCTTAAGTTATTTTGCTGCTCAAAAGAATGTTCCTTTCTTTGTTATGCAGCAAGGAAGCACTAACTTCCCTAGACAGCTCATAGAATAGTTTAGGAATATATTAAATTGAATTATGCCTTTTAGCTGACCCTAAATGTTTGAGCACTCCTTTTAAGAATAAATCAGCCTGAGATAGTGTTTTTGACACACTGCAGCAGTAGCCGCAGTGATCCCAAATGCAGCACACACCGGGATTTTGATTCGGGCTGTTTGGACACAGAGTTCATAGCAGACTCGGTACATTTTGTACAGCATTTTCTCCCTGCATTCATAAAGGGTTTCACTTTCAGGACTGGGGTCAGTAAAAGTTTTGTTAATGACATCTGAGACTAGGAGATTATGCTGTTTGTCTTTTCAACTAAATTACAGAGCCAAAAAATAGAAGCACTTAGCCAGGCAAAGATGTCCATGTTGCTTGTTTTTTCTATTGCGAGTCATCTTGCAGCCCTCTGGCAATCAGGTAGTGATATAGGACAATCTATAGTAATCTGCAGTCTGAGCAGAATACACTTACACAAAAATCTTTTCTCTAATATGTGTTTTATTTTGGGCTACTTGCTAACTTAAGAGGAAATAAAAACATCTTTTGTATGTATTTTCAGAACTGGAGTAACAACTGTAAACTTGCAATGCTTTTGTGCTCAGCCTTACATAAATGGTAAAAAGATGTTCCTGAAAAGCAATGTTTGTTTTTGGAAAGGATAAAATGTGTCGGGTTCCGCCGAGTGTGTTAGTGCGTTTACTTCTGTGCAATAGAATTTCCCATTTGTTAGTCTCCTGATTTTATTTGGATCAAAATGAAGGACACTTCTCCAGCCCTGTGGGTCAAATTGTCGGGGAGGGGCAGCTTATAAAAAAGACAGGCTGTATTCTTCTCAAAGGTTCACAGCAAAAGGACCAGAGGGAATAATCACAAGTTGTAACATGGGAAATTACAATTGGATATAAATAAAAAGAAAAGATACTATTAGAGTGGTTAAGGAGCACTGGATTAAGTTCATCAGAGTCTCTATCCCTACACTTATAAGGCTCTTGGCAACCTTTTCCAGCTTTGGCATAGCCCAGATTTAAGCGGGAGTTTGGACTAGATTGACCTCTGGAGGTCCCTTCTGACCAAAGTTATCCTGTGATTATTTGTGCCAGCACAAAGTATGCATTTTTCAGATGTGCCGTAGAACTTAAGCACTCCTTTGTTTAATGGGCCCAGACCACAATGGCAGCAAATAGTTGGTTATATTTGTTAAAATTACGCAACTATCTCTGTTTGAAACCCTAGATCAATTCGTTGATTGATTTGTCTGTTTCAGGAATTTATCTCTTGGATTTAATCTACATTGATTCTGCGTATCCCGCTTCAGGCAGCATTATGGAGAATGAACAAAGATCCAATCAAATGAACAATATTCTCCGAATAATAGCTGATCTGCAAGTCTCCTGTAACTATGGTTGGTAAATTCTATTATACCTATTGAGCCATAAATAAATAACTAATCTGCTAGAGTTGAACCCTAGTAAGTGATGTAACTTCTGTGCAGTTTCAATCTTATGGGTAAATTAAATAAGCATGTATTCTAAATTGTGAGAGCTATAACAGAAGTTGTGTAGAGTTTACTGCTACTGCTACTGGACTACAAATGACGTGCCTTCAAGTACAGGTATTGCATTTGGCATATATTTTGTTTCCACTAAAGCCAGAGAGAATTCTCTCTTTCCTTTCTTTTGCAGTAAATATGATGTCTTCGGAGTGTAGAATATCTTAATCTCATTATCATTTTATAGTTAATGACCTGATGAGATGTTTACAATACGAAATACAAATTGTGTGTTAAGCTTTTCCATATACCTCACTTGCTGATGAAGTGAGGAACATGAGGGGGCTGCTTCTTCTTGTAAATAGGATTTTATTGCAAAATACATTTCTGCAATTCTAGCCTTTTATTGAAGCCTTGTATCAAGAAATGTGCTGGTTTTGTGGTCTTGACAAATATTCAGCGTACTGTTGGTGACCTAGCATGACTTCTCATTGCTTAAGCATGGAACAAGCTGCTTAAACATGGAACTTGAGAGGAACTGTACAGTTAAACAAATTAAGAACAATTTATGGTACAGTTTCGGAGGGTTTTTAATAGAAAAAAAATAAATGTTAGATTGTGAGAAAATGAGGTGAGAAATTATTTGTCTATGCTTAAGTATCCAACTGTTGCCCTTTGTTATCAACTTCTAAGTATTAGAAAATATTTAAAGGTAGGGACTAGGCATATTAATGATTCTGAATAGCTAGATTATTCAGATAGCATATTCTTATTGTGAGTTTCATTTTGTCTCAAAGAAACCCCATTATTTCACTGACCCTTTCCTTTTTACAATTTTGGCAGCTTTTGGCAGCTTCTTGCATTGCTATGCATTAATTTTGAGTGCTCTTGTTAAGATTAGAATGAAAATTAAAATATGGCCTCAAAGAAACAATATTCTGGAGTAATGGGTGTCTTTAAAACATTTGTCTTTATGAGAGCATAAAAGTTAAGTTAGATACTATAAGGTGTGTTCCTATCCATGGACCACGCATCAAAGGAATTTTCTGTCATTCTGAACTCGGTGTCTTTCTTTCTTCGTATTCAGTATTGTAATTTTTAAGTCTCTTCACTTCATGTTCATATGAGAATCACTAACAGCCATGGCTGCAGGCTTTAATTTCCCCCAAAACAATAAGCACAAAATTCAAGCAGGGTTTGCAACAAATAACTGTTTTCCATTTGTGGGTAGTAAAATCCACAAGTTTCACTGGTGATGAAGGCAGCTGTGTTTTCTTTAACAGCTGAGCATCACTTTTGCTCAATCAAATCTTTATCATCTTCTTTGAGTCAAAGTAATATTTCTGCCTGGTTTATTCTTTTGGAAGGCTCAGATTCTGTGTTTCTGTTAAGATAACCATGAGAACCAGAAAAAAAAAAAAAGTCATTTTGGATGACATGAATGTTAATCTCATTTTTTCTTTTTCTTTTTTGAACACTTCACAGATCATCTTACCACACTGCCCCATGTGCAAAAGTATTTGAAGTCTGTCCGTTACATTGAAGAACTTCAAAAGTTTGTAGAAGATGACAATTATAAGTAAGTACGGTTCTTTTCTTCAGGTTTTTGGGAAATTGATAGAAAGATGACTTGGCTGTTAGTTTGATTAAGAGTTGAACAAAAAGCCATTGCCTGAAGATGTTTTGGGGTTTGTCTGGTGTTCTTAATATTTTATTAATGGAGCTGATAATACCAAGATGCCTGAGTAGAGTCCAGAGTGGCTGTCTTCCTTCATGTCTCCAACCAGATTTCCAAACTGACATACCTTTGTAAGTTGAAGGCGGATGAAAATCTAGTCTTTGTTCTAGTACATGATGGTTGCATTTGGGGGATTTTCTTCAGGAACCCTAAAGCCATTTCCAAGATGTCGAGGATTGACTCCATGCTATTGTAAATAATACATAAAAAACATCTTCCAGTTTCAAATTGCTATTTTTAATAAGCTGGTACTTAAGATATAAACCTGACATTTTGGGACGGTTAAGCATGTTAAAGCAATGCTTACAAAAGAGGTGGAGAAGAGCCAACCCGTGCAATGGTGTGAAATAGGCAACGTAGAGTTTATTAGTGAGTATGCGAGTGTGCTCCAGTTAAAGGAGAGGGTAATCCCTGGCCAATAATTCTGAAAGAACTAGTACATTAAATCATAGGTCTAGTAGCCAAGTTTTCAAATAGCTCAACCAAGATAGATGCAATGCTATATAGTTAGCTATTGGCAAATATAGTAGCTCTATTTAGGTGAGCAGAATTAAAAGTATTCAAGGCAACCAGATGTTCAGTAATATGACGATAGTAGAAGAGATTTTAGACTATGTTTTGGAGAGTAAGGTTATTAATGAACTTCTTTAAAACCAGTCTTGTTACTAGTTTCATTAAATACTTAAGAACTTTGTCTCAGAATGTGCAGAGACCATATGCTATTAGCATAGACCATATGCTAATAAAACAGTGTTGGAAGGGTTCATCAAAGTAAAAGATTATTTGGATGTCACAAAAGAATAACCAGATCACCTGGTGACTAAAATGATAGCAACACAAAAATCAAAATGTTATATATTTATTCGACCAATAATTACGGTGTTGATCATTAGATGTCTCTCAGAAGTGAGATAGAGGTATGAAAAAGACAAATTTATCCTTACTCCCTATCAAATATAGTGCTTCTATAAAAAATTAGATTGTTAATACTGCTTCAAAAGTAGACCTTATGTGGAGTACTGTGTGGAATTATGGCCAAATGCATTTAGAGTGCATTTAAAAAAAACGCTGGTGCAATCAAGTGAATGAAGTCTGTCTTGTAACACCAGACTTGAAGAACTAGGTTTGGATTTAGCCTAGAAAAGGAGAAGTTTAGGTGATAGAATCACTATGTATGAACACAATTGGGAGAAAATAGGGAGGATAAAAAGCCATTTAAACTAAATTGTAATGGTAGCACAAGGATAAACGAATACAAAAATTTAGAAGCTAAATGTTGAAATGTGGTTCCTAACCATCAGAGTGATGGAATTCTGGAACAGCTTCTTAATTGGAGTAGCGAGACAAATAATTGAATAAGTTTAAGTTAAAACTTGACCAGTTAATGAAATGAAAGCTACCAGTTAGCATTTGTGAAAAGAGCAGAGCAGATTCAGTGAATCAGAAGACTGTGTGTTACCAGTGTGGGGTCATGTCCGTCTGAGCATGAAGAGTGACCTCTCCTAACAATTTTACGTTTCTCTGCAATTATATCTGATGCAAAATCCTACTGAGAAAGTTCAGGAAAAAAAAAAAAGTGTCACCATAACAGAGACAAAACCCCACACGTTTGAGCACAGTGTGAGCCAAGCAATATATCTTTCTGATTTTGACCGTAACTACAATTGGTGATACCTCCAGCTGCCAAAGTTGTTCCACTCTGGTTCAGGCCACTCTGCATACAGTGCTATTCCTCTGCCAGATCTGTGAAATGGGTTCTTGCGATGTGTGTTTGTGTGGAGCTTTGCTTTTCCTGAAAGAGTAATTCTAGAAGTAAAACCATTCAGGCAAGGTATTCTTCTGGAACTTCTCCGAGTATTATCAGGACATACTTCAAATGGAGCAAAAATGTCCAAATCTGTCCCCTTGCTTAGGGTAAACTTCAGCACAGGGTAGTTCACTGCCAAAGATTGTACTTGGCTGTGGTGTGATGGGTTTGTGCTTTTGTGTCTGGTTGATCATAGATATTAAGAATAGTGAGGTTTCTGTAGGAAAATTATTTGGAAAAGAAGTATGTGTTTGTATGATGTTAGCAAAGTTTATCTGCTTCATGGAATTAGAATTCCTGCCAGAGTACTGACGATAGAACGCGTATGTTCTTCCTTTTCTCAGTCTCATGACATTGTGTATGTTTCACAAACAGAGATGAGTTGTGCAGCAGATGCACATGGAACATTAACATTGCTTACAGGCTTTTGAAAAGGTTAGGCAGTCTAAGACTTGTCTTAAGGGTAATCTGAGATTTAAATCTCAGTATTAAAATTTAGCAAATGGTCATTATTTACTAATTTCCCACGTGTCCATGCTCCATTAAGTTGCGAACACAGAGCAAAAATAAATTTAGTAATTGGTAAAGGTGAAGAATTGTAGTAAGTATAGGCTTTACAGCCCCTGGATTGAATTCCAGACACTGGTCATGTTGCTTAATTTGATTTTTAGGTGGAGTTTCCTGATGATGCATCGTTAACGTTATATATCCAATAGCTTTCATGAACTGTGGTTATCTTAGGCAAAATAGATTAAACAAGTGGTTTCTCTAAGTGTATGATACCATAACATAATATTTGGGAACAAAGTAACAAATAATTCCAGTTTAAATCTGACAATCATTTTAACCTCAGCAGCAGCCTTGATGATGATGATGGAAGATATTTGATGTATCTTAAAGATCATTTATTACTTTTGATTTCGTTATTGGTGAGAATATTTCAATCAAATTTAGCAATTTTCTTTCTAAGCTTCACTATGGTAGGGAAAAACTGGACTGAAGTCACAAGAGGTATTAAAAAGAGGGAAAGATTTGATTCTTAGCATAGTACGGTTGCTGCAGTTTATATACATTGGAGAACTTTGACTTTTTTCTACCATGTTTGTTTCATCAGAATAAAGCTGTATTATAGTTTTATATATTCTTTTTTATATTCTTTATATAGAATATAAAGTTTGTATTCATCAAAACTCATCATAACTACCCTTAAAGAGAACTCCTCTTCCATTTTTGTATTTGATAAGAAGATTTTTGATACTTGCTTTCGTGTTTTCCTCTGTTTTCCCTAATGGATCTTCAGTTTTATAGCATTTTCTGGTCCCATGCTAGAAGAAACTGTAAGCCTTAAAAAGGCAGAGAGTACTAAGTTTTTATAGTCGGAACGAATCTCCTCTCTCTTTCTCTTTCCAGTGACTGCTCTTTTTGAGCCAAGGACAGCGTTAGTGCGCTCTGAAGAGACGTGTGCTTGACCCTTGGCAGGGAGAACAGAAGTATCTCGGTACCAGGCTGTCAGGGAGAGAAGTTAGATAGTTGCCCTAAAATGTGTTGGCAGGATCCCAGCACATGTGTTGCCAAATGAGAACCTCAATTACACTGAAAAGGAAAATTTGGCAGCCACTCTATATAAACAAAGCTTTTCTCTACAATTTTTTGTGCCAGTTCAATTGCTTGCTTTAGGTTCATGCTTGTCAGCAAGTGCACTCCGGAAAACCCCTGGCAATGATGTCATATCCTAAAAATAATAGACCTTTCTTGCTTAGCCCATATACTGTTTTCTGCAGAAGCTGAGAAATTACAACATTTGCTGGTTACAAGACTAAAGGTGCAAAAATAGGATCTAAGGCATCAGGATTCCTTCCAGTTATACCCAAACTGTGTTGCTAATCATGGTGATCTCAGGGCATCACTGCAGCCAGTGGGCTTCAGAGACACCGTCATGCAGCTGCTGCAGGACCTTCCTCCTCCAGGAGTACAAGAAGTGAGGTGAGAGTGTTTGTCCCATCCTTGTCCCCAGGTTTGCAGTTTTTCATGCACTTGTTCCTGTAAGGCTATTCTCTGTCTTATTTCACTTGCTTAATATTAGGAGAATTGAGTAAAAGTAGCTTTACTGTCCCAGCAGTAGTTTCACCCTGTACTGGAGAGCATACTCCCATGAAATAGAGCTGTGTTCAAGACTGGCTACCTATTTTATTTTCTGCATTATGTTAGGTTCCTCTTTGCCTGCTTATCAGGAATGTCACTCTTAAATGAGCTATATGGCAGCACTCAGTGGCAGTGTTAGCTAAGACTAGGCTGGGGTAGAGGTCTAGCTTACTTTACAGAGTATACCGGCCCTAACATACTCCAGAAAATATTTGGAGTATCGACCTTTTAAAAAAAAAAAAAAAGGAATTGTTTAAATCATCTTTTTACTATCCAAGAATGAAGCCTTCACATACTCTCCCTGTGCCTTGTTCTTTAAAAGCTTTGTCTTAATTCCCAAAGGTAAATTGATGGTTTGTTAATTCAGTAAATCTCTATAATGATTTTTTTCCCTAGAGATTTTACTTCTAGTTTTTGTTTCACCTAAGGCTATTAAGACTAACTCCTCAGGTTTGGAATTTCAGTTTATATATATATGTATAGAATCATAGAATTGTCATAGAATGTATGACGATGTATGTATGTTCATGTATGACGATGTATGTATGTTCAATTGTTCATGGGCAGTTTCTGAGCTTGATATGTGGGATTTATCCTGGCATGTCTCTTAGCTGAACTCCTGCTGTATAATATGGGAATGTTGAAATATCATGTGTCAGCACTTAAACCTTTCACTAAGACTAGGCTTCCTCATCATGGTTTTGAAAAGAATTCCTGAAAAAAAATACTGTAACAGTGCTATGATATTGGATGAATATAGTGACTTATAAGATAAATTTCTGATCATAGACAGGTGCAAACACGAAAAAGAGAACGTCTTTATGAGTTACAAGTGGTTTTTACCAGTGATTTGTTAGGCATGCTAGAGCAAGGCTGGTTTTTTACTTGTAGTAATACTAGTGAGTATCATGGGAGGTGGTGAATGCGATGGTAGATGTTGGCTGTGAGTGCCCTGGTGTCAGAGTCTGCACAGACTGTGGGTGGCGTCACATACAGCCTTGCAGGAGCCATCACAGGGTGCTGCCCCAGCAAGCGCTGCTCCTGCTGTCACCCTGGCCACGGGCACACCGAGCCAGCCCAGGGCAGGTGAGCACGTGTATGCATGTCTGTGGCCGGGGCTTCTCTGTGAAAAATACAGCATCAGAGGAACTGCAAAAACGAAAGTAGCCGATTGCTGAAAGTAGCTGATTGCTCTGAAAGTAGCCGATTCTGTAAATGGTTATTTGAAATGACGGACTGAACATGCTTAATGAGCACAATTCAGTTGAATGTGCTTAAGAATGAGAGTCTAGTCTGTAATCCTTACGTATAGATGTAAATTCCTTTTAGTCTAACAAAGCAAGAAATTTTCAGGAGAAATGCATTACAAATCACATCATTGTAAAAGGGGGAAGCTATTTGCTTACACGGACTGAACTGCAGTCATGTCTTTTGCAATGGGCTTATTAGACAGATGCTTCCACAGTGACCAGATAAATTGTGGCTGTTGCCACAGGGTGCTAAGAAAACTTGAGTTATTTATTTGATAACAGGATAAGGAAAGAGCATCAGAGATGAGTTCCTCAAAGGTGGCAGAAACTAAGGCATGCGGTTGCTAGCTGTGGGGAAGGGTAGGTAACAGCCGCCTGGTACAGAAGGCAGAAATGAGCAGTTGTGGGGCAGTGGCAGGTTAGCAGGAAAAGGGGTGTCTGCATCTGTTTGGAGAACAACTGTTATATGAAACAAGTTGAAATGAGTATTCTGTTTTACATAACGACTTTGGGTCATCAAATATGAGCTAACCCAGTATAATGAGCTTAGTACTCCTGGCTCAATGTCCAGGTGGCGGCCAGTAACGAGTGGTGTTCCGCAGGGGTCGGTACTGGGACCAATACTATTTAACATCTTTGTCGGAGACATGGACAGTGGGATAGAGTGCACCCTCAGCAAGTTTGCTGATGACACCAAGCTCGGTGGTGCAGTTGACATGCTGGAGGGAAGGGATGCCATCCAGAGGGACCTGGACAGGTTGGAGAGGTGGGCTTGTGCAAATTGCATGAGGTTCAACCAAGCCAAGTGCAGAGTCCTGCACCTGGGACGTGGCAACCCCAGGCACAAATACAGGTTGCGTGGAGAATGGCTAGAAAGCAGCCCTGAGGAGAAGGACTTGGGGGTGTTGGTGGATGAGAAGCTCAACGTGAGCTGGCAATGTGCATTGGCAGCCCAGAAAGCCAACTGCATCCTGGGCTGCATCAGGAGAAGTGTGGCCAGCAGGTCTCGGGAGGTGGTTCTGCCACTCTACTCTGCACTTGTGAGACCCCACCTGGAGTACTGTGTCCAGCTTTGGAGTCCTCAACACAGAAAGGACATGGACCGGCTGGAACAGGTGCAGCGGAGGGCCACGAAGATGATCAGAGGGATGGAGCACCTCTCCTATGAAGACAGGCTGAGAGAGCTGGGATTGTTCAGCCTGGAGAAGAGAAGGCTCCGGGGAGACCTTATAGCGGCCTTTCAATACCTGAAGGGAGCCTATAGAGGAACTGGAGAAGGACTCTTTGACAGGAAGTGTAGTGATAGGACAAGGGGAAACAGTTTAAAATTGGAAGAAAAAAGATTCAGATTGGATATAAGTAAGAAATTTTTTACTATGAGGGTGGTGAGACACTGGAACAGGTTGCCCAGGGAAGTTGTGGATGCCCCATCCCTGGAAGTGTTCAAGGCCAGGCTGGATGGGGCCTTGAGCAACCTGGTCTAGTGGGAGGTGTCCCTGCCCATGGCAGGGGGGTTGGAACTCGACGATCTTTGAGGTCCCTTCCAACCCTAACCATTCTATGATTCATTCTATGATATTTCTCAAAATATGTAAATAGCATAGTTCTACAGGAGATTCTTGAAACCAAGAATGTTTTTTTTTAACAGCTTTCTGCACAAAAATCAAGCTCACAGCATGGGAACAATAAACCCCTAATACAGTAAGGAACAGATTAGCCTCAAAAATGAACAGAGGAGTAACTACTGTGCAAGGGATGAAACTGGAACATTCCTACGGGAAGATAAATTCACACAGTAGAGCGCTATTTACTGGGAAAGACTTCATTAAGTATTTTTGCCATTTTTCCATACTGAAAGGCATTCCCATATGATTAACATTTGAATTGTGCAGTAAATTATATTATTGTAACTTTCTCATTGTTGGCTTTCTCATTGTTGGCGGCATGTTGCCGCTTCCTGGTTATGGAAATCATGTTGACAGAAAGAAGAGAAAGTCTGGAAAGGAATGATTCCTGACCTACTTGAAATACATTGCTTTGGATAGTTAAAAGAATCTAGTACCCTTAGAAAAATAGAAACTCTGGAACATGAAAAGGGACCATAGGCTTGTTAACTAACTTCACACTAAAACACAGTTGACAGTGTTTGAATTCTGTGGAGAATGGACTGGAAGGTATTCCCCATAAAACTCTGTGTACGTGGCAAACATGGCAGCAAGGAAAGTGATAGTGAAGCCATACGTGATATTTTGAAATGCTCTCTCATAGGTTCCTCCCTGCTGCCCCCTTGCATGTTTTTATCTAAAGCTAAGAAGACTTTCAGTGGTGTTTGTGCACAGCAGAGCACTGCAGTCTGTAGCTTGAAACCTTCACAGCTTTGTTGTGTGTTTAATGCTGTGCAATGATAGTGGTTGTTTCCTTTAGTTTTATACCCATTCCATTAAAATTTACTTAATGTTGTAGTCCTCCATACTTTTTTGTCAAACTGGTGCAGAACAGGACCCATGAATGTCAAGTTAAGAGTGCATAAACTTGAGAGGTGGCAGAAGTCGTATGCACTGGAAGATCAAGACGTGTTGGAGTGCTGAGATAAGGCAACAGTGAGTGCAATGCGAAACACATGGAGTGAGGCAGAGGGGCAACTTTCTCTTTTAATTATCTTCTTTTGCTATTGAGCATTGGTCACTTTACCCACTTATGCTCCCTTTCTGTAAGTCATAGTAACTAATATTTCTTAATTGCTTTTTCTGAGTGCACATTTCCACATGATAACAGAGTAAATTCACTTTTCATGCACAGAGGGAATATATTGTTTACTATTAGATTTTTATCTAAATTTACTAACTTTTGGAGGGTTTTTTTTCAGGTGACAGTCTATATGAACTTACATCTTTACACTGATAGTATAAAATAACAATTTTCATTTCTCTTTTTGTAGACTTCCCTCAGCTTTTTTTTTCTTGGATCTAACAGGTAGTGATTTACTTTTAAAAATGCATCATTTTGTTACATAACAAAATAAGTAACTACACTTCCAACAAAGTAAAATTCCTGCTTACCACTGCCAAAATAATTACTTTCTTCACTTTCTTTCAACTTTTATTGAGAATTTTTTTTTGTTAATTTCTCTAAAAACTTGTTTTTCCAGATTATCATTAAGAATTGAGCCAGGTAACAGCTCTCCTCGACTGGTTTCCTCCAAAGAAGATCTTGCAGGTATAAAACTTCATTTGAAAATTTGAATAAGGAAATAATTTTAATTACAGAAATCCTTCACTGAAATATAAGGGAAATCCCATTTTATATCAGAGGCGTTTTGGAGGAATTAGTCAGTTTCAGATATGGGCTTTTATTGCAATTGCAGAATTACTTGTAATCATCTGTAACGGCTGTCGGAGAATTGATCCCTTTCCATGCATATGCCCAGTTTCAGACCATCCTTGATCCAGAACACACTCCTCTGATTTGTTTTTTATTGCAAATCTCTACCTAGCCAGCTTGTACTTGGGTTAGCACTGTTCTTTTTCTTAATTAGGTTTCTTCCTTTATGATATTCACCCTCAGAAGTACTTACAGTAACAAATTATATCCTACATACTAAGATTGATTTCACACATGTCAGCATTCGACTAGGCAAAACAAATCCATTGATCTTAAATGAATGAAAACAATTTGATTTCAGAAGTAAGACTTAATTTGCAGAGATTGTAGAGGACAGATGTACTGTTATTTGCCTTTCTGGAGAACAGGTTTACCTGCACGGCAGAGGAGCGTTTTTAAGATTTAAGAGGCTTCACATTTTTAATACGTAGCATAAAATCTATTGGATTTTCCTCTGCTGAGATTAAAAACCCAGCTACAGCACAATACGTCTAAAGTTGATCCCTGGAGCTGACCCATGCTGATTGCTGAAATTGTCATTGTCGTTTCTGAGTCTCCCTCGTTACCACACCCTGTCTGCCAAGAACGGGGATTCCCTGCGGTGCTGCTGTGAGCTGCCTTGTCCAGAAGCCAGACCTGGTAACTCAGAGGCATTATCAGTAGCACAAGTCATCAATAAAGATTGCTGACTTGAATATAAACAATTGCAGTTTGAAGGATAACACAGGGTGGTTGTTAGCACTGGAACAGAAATTAGATGGTGTGATTTTTTTACAGATGCTTGCAATTTCGTTATTACTTAGTAAGTGAAGAAGGAAGAGCACTCTTTCAGTACAAATGAATCACTGCAGTGAATAGCATAGGAAATTTTCCTTTCAGGTTTCTGTATGAACCGACACAAATTTGAGACAATGTAATTGTGTAAAGCAGGAGGACAAAAGATTTGTAATGGCTTTTAGCAACAGCTAAAAACCTACAGTACTGTCTGTAAGCTGACCAAAACAAATCTGCTGTACCAACACAGTTTATTTCAACGAACAGACTAAACAAACATCAGACTATGTGAAATGTACTTACTACTATAGGAGCCAGTATTGCAAAAGCTGTTTTATTTTAATCTCTTAAACCTGAATGGCTAATTTTCTGTCTTATTATGTTAAACCATGTGTGAATATAAAAAAACGAAAGGGTCCAGACCACGTTTGATGAGCAATTCCATTTGGCATTCAAAATGTCTTTTCTTCTCACCAAATGAGAGAGGGACAAATTCAATGAAAGAGAGAAAGAAAAAGGAAGGTGCCAAATATGAAAAGAGAAAAATAAGTACTGGTGTTTTTCCTCCACCTCCCAGCACTTCACATTGGCTGCTGTGAAACCTTTTCTAAGTGTCAAACGGCCAGTCATTTATAGGGACCCTCTTGTTTGTCCCAGGAGTCAGATATGCATTTGATCTGGCCCTCAGTCCATACAGTTCTGAGGAAAAAGGAGCAAAATCTGTAGAAATAATAACTTGGAAGGAAGCATTTCTTCAGGAAGGCACTCTCCCTCTCCCCCCTCAGTGCTCAGTACTATTATTGCTGTGTAAAATATAAGTCATTCACAAGACTAAGTTCAAAAGGAGTTCTTAATTAACACTCTGTTCGTACAGACGCATACTGAGTCTGGCTGGGCTGGAGTTGTCTTTCCCCCACACACTGTGCTGGTGGCTCACAAGGTGTTGATGGGGCAGCAGTGGTTTGGCTGCTGCTGAGCAGGTCCCAGGGTGTCAGGGCTGCCCTGCCACCCCCAAAGGGGCCAGCAGGCTGGAGGGGACATGGCCAGGACAGCTGACCCCAGCTGACCCAGGAGATAGTCCCTACCATATGATGTGCTCAGCAGTAAAAGCTAAGGTGGGAGGGGGTATTAATTATTAAGGCATTTGTCTTCTGAAACAGTCACTGCAAGTGCTGAGGTCCTTCTTCCCAGGCAGTGGCTGGCCGTTCCCTGCTGATGGGAGGTAGAGGACAAACTAGGTTTTGTTTTCCTTTGTGTCTGCACACAGCCTTTACTTTTCTTTATTAAACTGCCTTTATCTCAGCAGCCAGCACATCATGTAATATTTGATTTTGCTTTTCTGAGGACTTGCTTTTTCATACTTGAAACTCAAAACTAAGTCATTACCTCTCATATTGTTATATCTTACATATGTAAAGCAGACACATGAGTGAACTTTTTTGTTTTCTGGCTTTCACTTTGTATTGCTCACGTTCAAAAGCTTTACACTGGGGTTTTGATGTTAACATTTCATTAGGATGATTGTGGAAGTTCTAACTTCAGTCATGGCAGCATAGTATGTGATCATCACCAATAGTCCGTAATTCTTAATCAAAGGCATAGAGTTTATTAGAGCTGTAGTGGAAGGCAATTAAAAATACAGTTTCAAAGTTGGAAACAACAACTTTGAACTCTCCTGAGCCAGGCAACTAATATGGCTCTATACTGCAGTGAGCTAGCTGGAGTCCGCAAATATTGATTGGGCCAATATTCAGTAGAACCTACTCTGTTGAATCACAGAATGGTTTGGGATGGAAGGGACCTTAAGCCGATTCAGTCCCACCCCCTGCCCTGGGCAGGGACACCTCCCACCAGACCAGCTTCCTCCAAGCCCCGTCCAACCTGGCCTTGGTTGAAGAATGAACCCCTCCAGGCATGGGTCAGCCACAGCTTCTCTGGGCAACCAGACTATGGGATCAAATCTGGCAGTATTAGGAAAGGGTGAACTTTCACCTTTGAATCTGCGGTGCCCCTGTATGGTCTGTAAAGTTGCTTTATTCAGCATGAGAATTAATATGATGACTAGAAATCAAGTCTTGAGTCATTCCTGTTGCTCCATTCTTTTATTAGTATTTCCTTCGAAAGCTTGACGCGCTTGTGGACTGCTGTATTTCTTGCTCAGCCAGAGAGCTCTCACTCACTGCCTGTTCGACAGTAAATGCCACCACCATTTTGTAATACCACATGAATTTTCCAGTGACCTGCACTTATGTGGCTGCAAAAATGCTACTAAAGGGAATCCAGTGCACTTTATTGAAAAAAGCAAATTAACTCTTGGAGAAGGTTAGTTAAGTAAGTTAGCAGGAATTAAAATTGAAATTTAACTGAGCATGAAGGCAATAATTTATTGTTTATTTCACAACATTAATAAATAGAAATATAGCTAAAATACTCAAATATCAGTAATGAGATACTTGACCATTGAGAATTAAAAATAGCACATTCAAAGATATTTGAGTCAACTTTATTTGGATTCAAATTATAGTTTGAGATTATTTCCACTTCAGCCATTCTGTGCCAGGAGTAAACCCTTTGCAGTCGGCAAGCTATAGTGATAAGAGATGATCTCAAAATAGTTTAGTATATAGTTTAATGTTCCAATCAATAGTTTAAAGCATAGGAATGTGAATATAGTGATTTTAAGGTAAAAATAAAGGTTCTTGGCCCACAAGGGCAGTCATCAGTTCTTCTGATAGTCAAAAAGTGAATATGGTGCTCGTAGCAGTAAGTCTTGTTCAGTTCTCCGTGTGACGTTCTGCCTCCTTATATGTTGCCATCTGTTTCCAAACATGGAGAAAAAGCTCAATATCATGGTGATAGTTCCAGAGCCTGTAATGGACTTAAGTGCAGGGAATAGTGTCTTTTTCATGTCCTAAAGTATAATTACTTGTGCTGATGATGAAAATGGATTTTTCTTCCCAGAATTGTGACTTTGTCCTCTACATAAGTATACTCTAGGCAGGGACATTGTGGGCTTCTTTTTTTCCCCTTAAAGTATCTTTATGAGTGTGAGGCTCAACAAAAACAGTTAAATCCTTCAATATTTCTGTTTGTAAAGTACTGGAGAAAACCATGTGTCCATTTTCCACTTCGGTTGCCAACTGGTTTTCCAGTAAATTTGAACAGGAGTCAGACATCTGATTAAAGTGAATGTCCCACAACAAGCTATGTTTGGTATATTAGTGGCAAAGATGGTCTCACCTAATTGCCAAATGCGTATATAATTGTGAATAGTGCTTTCACAGCAAGATTTCATGCCTTCCATAACGCTGCAGATTGCAAGTAGCATTTTAAAAGGAGCTTTAAACAGTTTAATCGTATGCTTTCAGGAACTCTGTGATTCACACAACTTCCTTGGAAGCAACTTAAGTCTGTTCATTCTGCCTTGCTATGGTTTGAGACAGAGAGACCATCACTGGAGAGCTTATAGCATGCTGACTGTTCACAGTTTCCAGCTGAATTAGCTGTTAAAGACATCTGTGTTCCTGCGGTGTCGGCTAGGAGTGCCCAGCATTTATGGTACAGCTATTAGATTGTTCTGGAAGGTATAACTCAATACATTTTCCCAGAACAAAAGAAAAGGTTTAATATGATATACGGTAAATAAGTTAGCCTTCTAAGCAACTGATGTTCCTTAGAATTTGAACACCAAGTGTAGCTCAGTCTAGAAAATTTTATGCGTGTTCTTTGTCATCCTAACGTTGTTTTGAAAAGTTCAGGGTGCACTGCTAATCAGAATATAAAAAATGGTTACTTGTTCTCTGAAATATACTGTGTTTATCCTGTCTTGGAAAACTATATAAAAAGATAAAATAATGTTAAAATAATTACTTTATCCAGAAAATTATATCTAATACTAAGTGACTCAAAGACTTGTCTTCATGTTTCTGTGATTTTTAATGAACCTCTTCATCGACGTTAGCACTTAGAAGTCCTTTTCAGCAACAGCCGGGCCTCAGCTGTGGGTAGCCCTTATTTTGGGGGGGTTGTTACGCAATAGTTAGGGATGGACCCTCACCCCCTTCTTTTTTTTCCTAGTAGGACTTGGTATAATTCTTGACAGGAGAGTAAGTACACCAGAGGTTTTATGTTACCACCCTACCAGGAATCTGGAGTAATTAATCTGGAACAGGTGTATTCTCTTTTGTTATTGGGGTAAAATTCAGTCCATTGTCCAGCTTTGAGAGCTGCTAAAAAACTCTAGTATTTATTTTAATTAATTGGAAGCAGTAGGTTTATTGGATGTAAAGTATGTGATATATAGGAGTAAAAAAATGTAGCAAATGTGGAAACAGAAGGAAGCAAGACTGAGATGTTTGCACATTTGTAATGCTCTGGAAGTAGGTGTACAACACTAGTGATGTCTGTACAGCAGTCCCAGCATTTTAGAATAAAAAAAATCCCACACCATCATTTTCCATGTAAACACTGAGTTGACATTTAGTTTTGCCATTTGTTTTACTGGTTGCTTTGGCAACTAACAAATAGTTTGTGCTAAGTGCTTTAGCAGCCAGTTGCTCTGTGGAAATGAGGATCCTCCAGTCCTCCTGCAAGTGCTTGGTTATTGCTTCATGTGCTTGGTGCCTGCCTTTTTTATACTGTACTTAAGATAGAAATGGAAGAACTACGTTTTCTTCACAAAAGTTTACAGACTATCCAGAAGACTTTGTGCCTTAGTTTCAAACTTGTAGTTATTTCCAATCTCTTCCTCTGGGATACTTTCCCTACAAATTTTTACAAATCATTTGAGCATTTTTGAAAAAAAATTAATACCAGACGAATGTGTGGGATTCACATGTTGTTCTCAACCACTAAATCCAGACAGAATTAGTGCACTGTGGTTTTCTTAACAGACCAAGGCTTCACAAAAATTGAAGAGTATTCTGTCAAAGCAAATATAAAGTTATCAGGGAGAGAATGATCATGCACAGTTTTTAACTTTATCACTTTCTGTTATCTCCTGTGACTTCCTTACCAGACAAGTCTCTTTAATGTCCCAGTTTACTGATGCATACTTTAACTAGCAAGCTATTGCTCCCTAGGAATGTTAGGAAAATATAAAACAGCCAGAGGACAAGGGGCTTTTCCGCTCTTTTTTTTGTCTCCTCATTCTTCAGAGCAGTCACCTGAAATGCTTTCTGCAAAAGTTATTTTATTGATGGATAGGTTAATGTATTTTGTCGAACCCAAACTTCAGAGTTTCCCTGCGGCAGTGCTTTCACAGTGGGTATGTCATCTGAGCTCAGGCACTGCCCGCCAGATTCAGCTGCAAGAATTCAACATTTTTGCTGAAGTGTAAGTCAGGGTTTTGCACATTCTACTGGTGCAGTGTAAGTAACACAAATGCTGATGATTAGTGATTCCATAGAAGCAACACTTGAAGTGTATTTCACTTTCACCTGTGTGTGAAAGTATCACCTCTGTTCAGGAAGCATTTGAAGGAAATAACTCAAGTGTGCTTACTATGCAGTCAGTAAGCATTAGAAGTATTTATAATGTAAGACTGTAAATAATGATAATAAATAATCCAAAAAAATATATTACGTTCTAAGTACATGAGAAATATGGTTAGTTGTACTTGATCTTGATAGAATGGCACAGACAAAAGTGCCCCAGGTTTCTGGTGCACTTGTCTGGTTTGCTGTTGTGCTTGCTAAATATGTTAAACTTGTGATCTTGCTTGCAATGTAGTGTCTTCTTTCACTGCATTATTAATAGATTTCTACAGTCCTACTCTGGAAGATACCGGATTGAGTACTACTGGGCAAATTCCTCTGGGGTCCATTTTGTATGTTTTGACTCATCATATATTAACATCAACAAACTCTTCTCTGTGTCCATATCCCTTTCTGGTAATTCTAGCCAAAAAAAGTAAGCCAAAATTGACTGGTCCAAGAAGATTGAACTACTTCCTTACCCATGCATGCAAGTTTTTCTTAACAGCAATGGTGACAGGGTGAATGGAGCTGCACCTGCCAAAACTGTATTTGCCCATTAAGGGACATCGTTACCCTGAGATAACCCAGCATGATTCACTGTTACAGTTAAATTTCTGGGAAGAAAAAGTATAATTTAATATGCGCAATTGTTTCTATTGATAGACATTACAAAAGATTTATATACTTGTCAGTGTTTATTCCCTCGCTGCAAACCATACTTTTGGAATTAACCTTTAAATTAGTGGGTTTTACTAATGCAGATTTGAACATAAAGCAAAGACTACATCAAAGGAGAACCACACTGTGTATGTCTTCCAAGCATTCTTGGCACTGGTAGGTGGTAGCATTTGTAAAAACAACAGCAAAAAAACACCTGGGCTAAACTATTCTTTTTACAGATTTGAGGAGATATGAGACATTAAGGGCTGTGAAGAAACATCTTTATAAATTGCCTAATAAGTGTATTCTGGAGTCCTGTAAACATAAAATAGGTTCTAAAAAAATAGAATCTGGAAGTAAAGCAAAAGAATATCACATACTCCGGGTCTCTCTATCTCAATCTCTCATTTTTGGTTTGCTTTAAGAAATTTGGGATGGGAGGTTACTTGCATTAAGCAAGTCAGTTGAGTTTGAGGGAAGAAGGAAATGTCCATATCATGACTTTTTTGGATTACTAAATGATGCAGTTTGGTGTTAAAACTTCTTTAAGCTGTTTTCTGATTATTTAGGAAAGCACACCTGCACATTTTGCTTGAAAATTCACTAAAGGCTGTAATAAGGGAAGGATCATTGAGAAGTAGGAGGGAATCAAGAAAAAAGAACAAGCTGTAGCTGGATAAGTAGAAGATAGAAATTAAAGAAACTGAGAATGATTTGAAGGAAGATGTACACAGATAGCAGTATGTTCTTTACACATATTAGAAGTAGAAAGCACTTGAGAAAATTGTGGTTCATCTGGACCGTCAGAGAAAGAAAAACAGTCAGAGAAGGAAAGGATAGTACAGCAAAGCCAGACAGTTTATTTGCAGCAATCTTAATTGTGATTTCTACTGAATGTTTCCCTAGACTTAACATATTCTTCATAAATGCCAAAAGTGAAAAGAGAATGAGGATTTGTGGAAGTCTGGAATGAAACAGTGAATTAATCTTTTCCTTCCTGCGATATTTCTAGAATTAGAAATTCTCAATTGCCAAAGTAGACTAATATTCTTTACCAATTATTGTCCTTAGAGTAAAAAAAAAAAAAAAAGCACTGCAGAATAAGGTTTCCAAATGGCTCTTTGTAAACATATCTCTACCTTTTGCTGTTATGTAGAGTGGAGGTAGAGATTAGAAGGGGACACTATTAGAGCAGCAAAGATTACATGACAGAAATATAAAATCCTATTTATGTTCCCTTTACTTCCAGGGCATGGTATTAGAAATGCTTCGTCCTTTTGAAAAAAAAGAGTACTTCAGTAACCAAAGTCATCTTCCTGACCTCTGCAGCAACAGGCCTTTGCATACGGGTTCCAAAGAGAGAGGGCAGACTTGGGGAGCACAGGGGTTGCAGCCAAAGGCTCTGATTCTTGTTCTTAGTTTGCTCTTGTCTGAGAAGCAGCCATAATATACCTCTCTTGCATGTTGTATGCATTAATAGGCTTTAGTTGAATTGTAAAGTAATACTCTGAAAATTAAAACTATGCATTTTCAATAGCCATCATTCTAGATTTGTGTGTGTGTGTCATTCTTGATTCTGTGCACAGAATTCTTCTTAAGTTCTTTATTGTGCGTTTTGTAAGTGTGTTTTGTAAGTAGGTCTTTCTGTTTGAAAGTTTTAATTATCACCCACTGACTTTGGTTACAATGGCAACAAAACAGTAAAAATTTACAGCGAAGATTTAACTAGAGAGTCTGTGGCTTGGAATGTCTTTATTAAGTTTTAGAAACAGAGTGCGTAAGTATCAGTTTTACTTCTTAGCTGCTCACCAAAATATAGTAAATAGTTGAGACTGTTTTACCTTCCTAAAAAATCACTCTGCAACTCACTTTCAGTTTTCTGTTTGGATGCCAACTATTGGTTTATTGATAGATTTTTAGTGTAGAAAAATTGTGAACTGTAATTCCTTCACCCTGTTGCTTTTTTTAAAAGCTCTGGAGACTGTAAATGTTCACATGTTCTACTGAAGGATTGCAAAAGTAACATTCATTTGTAACATTTGAAGGATTATTCATGGAAAAATTAAGCAAAGGAAAAAACAGTGAGTTCCTTTGGGATATGTGTAAACTTTTCCAAATGTTCTTGCCACAGATCTCTGAGCAGCACTTAGCTCACTCTGATGAAGTTGTCTCACGTTCCCTAACGCAAACAAATTTTTAATAATGTTCTAATATTTTTATACATTATTTTTGTGCATGTCAGCATGGTCTTGAAAATGATGCTGAGAAATAATGAAAACCAAACTAACCCTTGTTCATGCCAGCTGACTGGAAAATCCTGCTAAGAGTGCTTTGTCTCCATGAAAGGCAAAATAACAGAATAGCAATCATGGTAACAGTATGCACTAGGAATGGGGCCAGGGGAGTAAAGAAGAGAGTTAGCAGTAGCAGATGACTTCACTCATTGGAAAAAAAAGAGGCAAAATAATTCAATCTCAAATGAATTTAAATACTGGAATTTTGTTATCAGCAGTATCAGGCAGAGCTTCCCCAGCTAATTGCTCAGCAGTCTGGTATGTCCATAAACATCCCTCAGTCTGTGCAGTTTTCATCAGTATCTCACCGCTTGCCCTCTTCGGCATCTTCCTTGGCACAGCCTCTCTTGTCTCTTACCCCTCTGCAGAAATGAGGTCATCTCCCCTGAGCCCCATAACTCACGCTGACACCCTCTGCGCCCTGGGCGTCTCGCTGAACCCAGCCTGCCCCACAGCACTCTGAACCTCACCGTTCTTCTGCACAGGCGCTTGACAGCAGAGCAGATGCAAAGACTTCCTAAAGGGTTTTAAGCTCAGATTTTTACCTTAGAGCAGGCTTACCAGAGCCAAACTGTATATATTTGACTTCTGTTTACTTGGAGGTGAGGAAGATGCAGAATCACATAGAAAATGGCCACTCCAGACAGAGTAGCACCAACACAGCTCTTATACTTCTGTCTGTGTCTCATCCCACAAAGCATTCTGTTTTCTGTCATCCATATCTACTCTGAAGGCGCCTGACTAGGAATAAGTCCATTACCTCCTTTCACAGGACTGATGAAAGCAATTGCGATTGCCATGTAGAACAGCATGGAAGCCAGGCAGGAGCTGTTGCCTTCCATTGTAAGGCTCTATACCTATCTTCACAAATTCTGTCAGCCTTGACACATCTCACCTTAGCCAGGCAGTACTTTAACCTGAAGTCTGACTCTATAATCTTATTTTTGATCTGAGATAAGCAGTCTTTTTAGACACATTACATAATTCAGCATTTTTTTAACAACCTTTTTCTGTTGTGAAACTGTTCAGGTAATAAAAGCTCTTGCTAAAATGAAGTTATAATGATCAATCTTTAAACGTTTTTGTATTTTATTTGTATTAGTGCAAATTTCACTTTGTGCTTCCTAAATCACAGAATCATAGAATGGTTGGGGTTGGAAGGGACCTTAAAGCCCATCCAGTGCTACCCCTTGCCCTGGGCAGGGACACCTCCCACCAGACCAGGTTCCTCCAAGCCCCGTTCAACCCGGCCTTGAACCCTTCCAGGGATGGGGCAGCCACAGCTTCTCTGGGCAACCTGGGCCAGGGTCTCATCACCCTCACAGCAAAGAATTTCTTCCTGAAAGAAGAAAGGGTCTAGTTTCCAAAAAAAGGGAGCATAGAGTGAAAAATCCCAAAGCACTATCTTTTTTGGTAGACAAAGTCTCTTATTTTGTGTAGGTTTTGATAGCAATAACATTTGAACCTATAAACATTTTAAAATACCTCAAGTCAAATCCAGCTGACTTTGGTTTTGTAATGGCTTGATTCTGTCAGCACAAGACTTGTTGTTTTGCTGTTCTTTCTCTAGATAAAGTAGTTTTGGTGCAGTCTCCATGCTTCGCTTCAGTGAACGTTGTCTTAGAATCTAATTGATCAAACAGCCTTACTGCTTTCAGCTCTGTGACCTCCATGGTGAGAAACTTTAAACTCCTACGTATTACAAAAGTTACCAGTTATTTTGACATGTGGCATAGTGTCTGTGTGAAAAAGCACTGCACCGTACTGGTGCTCGTTTAGGGCTGTGCCTTGAGATTGCTACTCTTTCACAGGCTGTAGTTTCAACGGTTTGTTAAACATACTATTTTACTAGCTCTCAGTGAACTATAATGTCATCCACTTAAAATGACTTAATGTAAGTCAGGGTTTAAAACTGACACCAGAGAGAAAGAGCTGAATGACAGAACAGGAAGCAATAGAAAACTGAACCAATCCTGCAGCCAAATTATGGGACAAGTAGTGACTTAATGCATTGCAAGCTGTGATGGGAACCTCAGAGTGGCCACATTAACACTGAAGTTTATGCTGAGTTTCAGGCTAAACTCTTGCTGATACATGCTCATAATCTTCAGGAAAATTCTCTTCCAGCTGCCACTATCTTTGTACTGGATCTCAGCTCCAATATATTTTAAGCTTCTTAGCAGGTAGTAAACACCTCAGTAGTCCTAAGTAAAATACTGTTCACAAGTTGAAAAAAAATCTGATGGAGAAGCACTATAAACAAAGCATGTAGAGAGGACTGCTTTTTGTGAACCTAGTTCATCAGAAGGGCTGGAGGTTTTCAAAAAAAAGAACTTGGAATAATTTCTGAAACTTCTGAATGCATTTGGTTTGTCTCTGCGTAAATTTTAAGAATTCATAAAACTTGTGGTAAAAGACTTTAGTGAAATGTATGTTCTTGCTAGCAATGCAACAGACAAGATTTTCAGACCTAATGGTGAAATACTAATTCGAACGGTTTTTACACTAAGCTAGTCACCACCTAATTTCACTGGGATTCATACTCTTTATATTCTAACTTGTGCACAGCCTCCACAGCAGAAGAGGAAGATGAACCCTATTTTCTCTAGGGAAAAAACTCCCAATGTCATTTTACAGGCCAAATGTAACAAAATAGAGAGGTTGGTGCTGGTCTCTTCTCACAGGTAATTAATGACAGAACGAGAGGGAATGGCTTCAAGCTGCAACAGGGTAGGTTTAGACTGAACATTAGGAAAGAATTCTTCACAGAAAGAGTGGTCGGGCACTGGAATAGGCTACCCAGGGAGGTGGTTGAGTCACCATCCCTGGATGTGTTTAAGAGACCATTAAATGCGGTGCTGAGGGATATGGTGTAGGGGAGGACTATGTAGAGTAGGGTAGATGGTTGGACTCAATGATCCCAAGGGTCTCTTCCAACCTAGACGATTCCATGATTCTATGATTCTAAAATTTTGATTGAAAGTGCAGCAGAACGTTGTGCTCAGCCCTCTTCCAGCCTCAGAGATGTATGATTCTGGTTGAATCTCTGGATGAAGTAATGATTAAAAGTGTGCTTTTTTAAATCTGCACGTGGACTTGAAGCATAAGACTTTCTCTGAAGCCACATATGCCAGTGACTCCTGCTCCCGTGTCATGTTCCACAAATTCTCCATTTTGTGATGGAAAGACAGGCAGGCAAAAACACTGTCCTGTCTAGCATGGTATATAGGAGTAAGGTAGAAAACAGGGTTACAAACTGTTTTCTCTTTTTGTTCTCCACTAAATTGGTGATCTGATGTATTATATTACTGAAGGTTCCTCTAATGAACTCATTTCCCCACTCTGTGTTATTAGAAGCAGTTTCCTCTTTCTGCTTGTCTTGAGGCTCCTTTCATTGCTAATTAAACAGCACAATGAATTGTTTGCTCAAACGTGCAGAACACTGTGTGGATGAGATTTTCCCCCTTACTGCTATGGAAAACCTTTGCAGTTCTTCATAGTAATGACCTAGTTCATAATAAAATTCCTGACTCTTAGGCTATGGGTAAATAAAAATACAAGTAATTTGGAATTGATTCCTGTATTTCGTATAACTTCATATAAGTCTATATTGCAGAGTGGGTATGGATAGTGAAGCATCTTGCATCTATTTGCATTATTTTTTGCCTCTTACCAGACAAACTCATTACTGGTTCTCCTGTTTCTTCTTGTATCTCATGAATCCTCAGTTCAAGGCAGAAGAAACTGATGAGTAACTTCTGTGCTCGGGGAGAGATGGAGTAGCTTGTATACCAGATAGAATTATAGGATATCTCCAGTTGGAAGGGATCCGTAAGGATGATCGATTCCAACTCCCTGCTCCTTGCAGGACTACCTGAAACTCAATTATATTACTGAGAGTGCTTTCCAGATGCCCCTTGTCCTCTGACAGGCCTTGTGCTGTGACGACTTCACTGGCTCCCTGATCCAGTGACTGGCCACCCTCTCAGAACCACTTCTGTTACGCGTGTACCTTCACATCCTGTTGGAGTTTTGTTTTGGATTTTTCTCTGTTTCTGTTGTCACTAATTTGAGGCCAGATGCTTTTGTGAGGATTCTGATGGTAGTTGTATATGGTTTTTCACATCACAAATTTTCTGTCTGTGTTGACCTCCTGGTGGTGCTTTAGACTAGAGGCCAGAAGGTGGCTGAGCTAAGGTTGCTGGAGCCTCCAAGAAGTGGTTCCTGTGATGCAGGGGGATGTCTGTCTCGCTGTTACCTGAGTCTGGAGGTGGATATGGGGCAGGCAGCTGCTTTCATGACCACTGTTCCCGTTACTGTCACAAGCACCAATGCCAAAACTAAATGTTTAAAAATGAAATCTCAGCTGTTTGTTGTGAAGCCAGGAATAGCCATGTGTTCACTGAGGATGATGATAAGCCGTGTTGTTCTCCACTGTATTGCAAAGTTTGCTGCCAGCCTTTTGCGAACAGCATCAAGGAACTGGAAGAAGAACAGCTTGTCCGTGTTTTCCATGAGGCCTCATAAAATCTGTAAAATGAGAGGAAGAATAATTGCAGTGAGACATCTCATAGGTGATTGAGAAGTACTGCATCTGTCTGGCCATTAGATACATGAAAAGCCCTTGCTTTCTCTTACATGCTCAAGCAGTGAGTCAGTATGAGCAGATTGTTTACAGTTTATTCACAACATGGAGTTGTGAACAAAATTCAAAACATGTGTGAGCATTCCTGCTCACACCCGAAGTACAAACTGACTTTATGGCTCTGCATATTGTACTTTGGCACATCCAGCTGTTGTAGGGGTGCCAAGACTTTTTGTAGGAGTTCATTGTTAAAAGTATGTGCAAAGCTGTTTTAAAAATTACTTCCAGACATTCAAGAATATAGAGATGAATTCATAACAGAAATGGATGATGTAGCCCTAATGCGCAAAAAACAGTTCTTCCAGAAATGGTGCATCTGTAACAATTCATTTAAATCAGTGGCTGAACACACCAGCCCATGAAATGTCTGGATTTTGCATCAGTTCAATGTTGAACAATCTCCGTCTTTTAGGTCCATCCGACGTGTCAGCAATTCTGAAGTTCAGCAGGAGACCCACGTGCCCTGATGCCTCGGTGGCCGCGAGTCTCCCCACGCCCCCTGTGCCGAGGCACAGGAAGAGTCACAGCCTGGGAAACAAGTGGGTGCTCTGGAGGGTCTCACCCTTGGGCAGTTTTGTGCCTCAGAATGGTTTAGGATAGCGGCAGAACACTCTGGTATTTGTCCCCTCCATTTCATGTATGGCAAGAGTGCTTCAGGCTTTATGTTTATTCTCTAGGATTTCTCTTGATGCTTCATTATTTTTGCCAGACCCTGGCAGTACTTGAAAGCTGTGTATCCACCTTGATCTGTGGATTCCTGGTGTGCATAACTGATTTTTTCTTCTTTTTATTTTTAAACATCTTTCTAATACATCTAAGGAAACATACTAGTTGCTTGGCACACCTTATAATTTAGGAAAGTTGTGACCTTTTGCTCTGTTTTACCTGGGTAATATGTATTAGAAACATTTTTCTCTGCCATTTAGCCAGCTAAGTGAGAGCACCTGCTCCCAGTCAAGGCTTCAGCATCTGCCAAATTTCACAGTCAGGGAAAAAAGTTCACGTGACTTCTCTGGGGTCCTAGAACGTTGGTGTGTTAGTTCAGCTCAGAGAGGGACCACTGAGCAGGGCCTGAGCAGGGCTCTGCTTTTTTTGTTCCTCTTCCTTTGCCTCCGCCAAGGGTGTTCAGGTTTTGTATGGAGAGAAGTAAAAAAATTAACCATCTGCAGAAATTGAATAATTATTACTTACAAAGACCACTAAAATCTGAAACTTTTTTTGATAGTCAAGGAGCATCTGTACAGCAGAGGGGAAGCGTGAGCAGTAGCATTTAATTGCCTGCTACTTGATAAGCTGTTGATAAGGCAAAGGCTGGGTGAAGTATCAGGAGCCAAGGGCTGCCGTTAGATGCCGGACGAAGGGTTTTGCCTTGTTCTCCCGTTTTCCAGCATGATGTGCCAGTTCAGCGTGGTGGAAAGCAAAAGTGCCACCTTCCCGACGGAGCGTCCGCGCCACCTCCTGGATGACAGCGTCTTGGAGCCCCACAGCCCGCCCCGCGGTCACCCCCGCGGCAGCCTGCTCGCCAACGGCCTCTCCAGAGGTAGGGGGGGGTGGCACTCCCGCGGGCGGTCCCGACGGTCCGGGGACCTGCACAGATAGCCCAGAGCAGGGGATGAGGCCAGGACTGGCCCCTTCCGTGGAGAAGGTGGACCAGAAATGCTTTGTCTCGGCTTGCCCGGGTTACTACTGATGGGTTTGTAAAAGTGACGGGAAGGGAGATTGTCTTCCTCTGTGCTCTATGGGACGCAGGGAGTTTGTCAGCTTTCACCAGGAAAAAAAAGTGCTACTGAAAAGTGGACATATATTTTGAAAGTTACCTTTTGACAAATGAAAATTCAACGACATGTTTTAGAAGATGGGAGAATAGTTCAGCTGTGCTCTCTGAGTCTTCAAAAGAAAACGAACTTGTGAAAGAGGATGATGACCATTGCATTGTGGTCACTATAATTAATACAATAATTATTGTAATCAAAACAAAGTGGCCAACAGTTTGTGTTCTAAGCATGAAAAAGCCACTTTTAAGTGGCTCAGGCTATTTCTGGAATAGGAAATACACTGTGAAGGATAGCAAGTTACTTGACCAAGAAGAGTTTGACACTGAGATATCTTTGAACTTCTGAAAATACAGGCACAGCTCAATGTGTTAGACTGAGCATTAGAAGGTCAGTCCTGGGCATATTAAAACTCTGAGCTAAATAGCTGTGCCAGGGAAGGAGGGAGAAATCAGTCATGGGCTTGGAGGAGAAATAGGGACTATCATTGTGAATACTATCATATTGATTAGTTACAGCTCCTGGCAGCAGTATTACAGCTGGCATATCCTCTGTTACAGGCGTGCTTGCTTGTTGAAAACAAACAATGATATCATGTCTAATAACTTTAATTGACTTACAGATGTTATGGTAGAAATATTGTATTACAGAGTAACTGAATTTTGTGTTCCTTAAGTGCTCAGCTTTTGAATGAAAAGCAGTATAATGAAAATTAATGTAACACGCAGATGTCTGGTATTTAAATGCAATGATGACTTCGTTCACCAGTGAGATACTATAAATGGGAAGGCTCCTGTAAGCCTCTTCCAATTTTAGGTTTTACCGTGAACTCTAAAGATTTCAGTTTTGAAACATGTTATGAGTCAGCAATTTTCATAGCACTATAAAAAGATTATTCTGGTGATCCACATACGTTGGCTTTGTATTTTCCCTAGGGTGTTTTTCTTACTCCTTCTCTGTACTACTCTTTTTCTAGATAGCAGTGAAAGCTCAGAATTTAGTGAGGAGCTGCCATCAGGGCTTGAAAGGTGAGTTAGTCTTCACGTACACTCACTGAGCACTCTACAGACTTAGCTAAGAAATTCATGAATGATCCCTAAGCCCTAAATCAATAGCTGTTTTTATCAAATTACTGATTAGTTAGGAAAAAATGGCAAACTTTTTGAAATAAAGCACTGTAAAGTTATTGTGTTTTTCTTCCCATGGACCTGAAAAGATTGGGAACTATCTCTGTCATGTTTACCAAACCCTAACTGTTGAAGTCTCAGACTAGAATTTCCCTCATCAGATATTTGCATTCATGAACAGGGGTCGTTTATATGCCACGCTGGGGCCTAACTGGAGGGTACCGATCCGGAATTCTCCTAGGAGTCGAAGCTGTGTCTACAGGTACAGTTCAGGGTCTGCCTTGCTCAGTGTGTGGTGCTAAACTTTCATTTGGGTCTCTACGCTTTCCTAGCGTAATGTATTTTCTGTCCAAAAGTATCCTTGTATGACCGTATCAACTCATGGTAGTCTTCCCCTCCTGCTTGTAAAAATTCCTATTAATGCTAACGCAGGGGTATGGCCCATTCAGATGAAATTCAGTTTAGCTATTGATTTAAATAATTATATCTGCTTCCATATTGTGGAAAACTGTTGTTTGCTTTGGGTTTATGACATTACAGAAGCAGGTTTGTCATGAAGGCCATCTTTGCCTTCTGTGACAAATAATGATGTTAGAAGGGTACCTTCTTGACCCTTTCTCACAGTTTACTTCCTGATTTGAAGGGCAGCTGCCCATAACATCTGTTTGGGTCAGAGAGCTATAGTATGATTTTGTACAGTAAAGAAGTGTTACCTTGGACCCTGAGTAAGAGAGGGGACATCTGCAATGCCGTATGAGGCGGGCACTCCTAGCATTGCTAGTCATGCTACTGCTTCATAAATTCTGCGGTAATGGGAAGTGAAGAAGTACATATGAACAGTAAAGAAAATAGGTCCCTTAAACCGTATTCTGCAAATACAGAGATTTAGTTGGAGTTTAAATCTAGGCAGTTTTTATTTTGTATAAATTATTTGCTTTAGTCCTTGTAGAAGTGTTTGATATAATGTGTTCAGCTGTTTTACTTGAGCTGGTAACATCTGATAGCAGCACAAGTTAGAATGTTAGGCAGGAATAAAAGCGCATACTTTATAAATAAGCAAAGGAATAAATTCTGGAACAGTATTATACCTGTTTCTGGAAAATACAGTCTTAATGTGTCCATGGTAGACTTGCTTCAAAAATTATACAAGCTAGAAATATAAAATATAAAAAGATAAAAATGTAAAAAGTCTATTAAATCCACAAAGTAAAATTACTCCCTGAAATACATTTCTTACACTTATCCACTGTCAAGTAATTCTAGTGCTTGCATTCATTCTTCCTTTTCTGGAATCTTCTACTGCTTTTATCAGAAAACTAAAACTGACAAGGATACACATTAGCACAGGGAAGGCAATTCCATTTAATTGAAGAAGACGCACCTGCCAGTCTGAGGGGCTATCCTTGCAGTTTGAGGGTGTTGCTGTGCATATCACTTCCACTGGCATGTATTTATATGATGCCCTCATACTTGTTCATAGACAAAATAGTGTTCCTCTCACAACCGAGTGATAGATCATACGCATGTCCTTTTTCTTGTATTCATTATTAGACGTGATTTAGTTGGCTCTGGTAAACTTCATTGGCCCTTATAAGAATAGCGGAACTGTGATCACCTGTTGTTGGAGGGAGGTTGGCAGCAGATAGTTCTAACAAATCATCACCTGCCAATCAATCCTTGGTTATTATGTTCTTAATGGCTGTTCACATTTCTAACTTTGCCTGTACTTGGGTTCTTTCAGTTGTAGCGCTTTCTCACTGTTACATGTAGGAAGCTCTATGTTCGTCCTGGGAAAGGAAAAAAATATTTTAATCACTGTACAATAATTTTTTTGGCATTGTTACATAGTTTTCCCAAGTTTTTTCCAATTAGCCAAGGTAATTTCCTACATTCTTTTTTGATAGCTAAAGTTTACTTTAAGATAAAATTACGTTTGTGAGAGCTCTAACTTTTAATCCATAATTTTCCAGAAATCCAGCTAATTTCTGTAATTTGCCAGAATAAAATAGAAAATCGCCTGTTTTCCCTTGGACTTTGGGCCTCAATATTTATTCTGTTTTGTTATATTTTTTCATGTCAAGGCCCCAGAATGGAACCTTTTGTTGATGTGTTTTTTTTTTCAAAGATCCTGGTTCCTATTTGTTGTCTAGGTTTGGAAAATATATATTATAGAGACAAGTGTCAGATGATATATGTAAGGCAATACAGGAAAAATATATTTAGAGCTAAATTACGTTGCTTACTTCTTGTCCTTATTTCTCTGCTCAAATGCATATGGCAATGTTTTGTCTCTCTAGCCCAGCAGGGGCCTGCAGCTGCATGTTAGGTAGTTCCACAGGAGTCATTACCATGGAAGGTCCATTAAGAAGAAAAACACTGCTCAAAGAAGGCAAGAAACCTACTGTAAGTGATTCTAATTCTAATTCTTCCTGTGATTCTTATTCAGTAGTGGCTGTCTTAATTTCCAGGATTAGGTTAAAACTGCAACTTGATACCACACACAAAACGATGTTCCTTGTTATTATCAATTGTAAAGTCATTTTCTGTTCAAAGTTTTGACTGTGTTATAACAAGGCTGTAACGTTTGTATGTCCTTTGATCTACAGCATTTTTGCTTCTCTCTGCATTTGCAAGTAATGTCTCTAGGTTGTGACACCAGAGCGAGAGTAAAGCAGCTCTATAAATCCACATGCATTTCTGTGAGGGCAGAAATTTAGTATTGTGGTGAAATGGGAAGGCTGCAGGGCATCCACTTATAGCACCAAAGCCATGGAAATTCATACTTGCGCTAAATTCACAGGTTTCACATGGCTCTGGTCCTACCTATTTGGAAATTTTTTGGTATTGTAGAGTTCATTGATATTTTTAATGTGTTGCACTACTGTTCAGTGCTAAAAGATTTGAAGAATTGCCGAGATGTCATCTCAATAAATTTTAGTGATCAAATGCAGCAGTCTAAGATCTGTCCCATAGAAGGCAGCACACTGTTTTGCTGTGAAGCAATCAGTCCTGATATATTTATGAGATACCCAAGTAAGATGGATTGTATTCACAGCCAACCATCCAATTTAGGTAGCTGGGCTGATTTACACTAGGAGACTATCTATCTAACTCTCCATTCCTTGCTTCTGAAATTAACTTTGCTAGCACTTGGACTTGCTTGTGAATAGTTTTTTGACATGTTGGAGATATGGAGAGTTTTTCCTATTTTTTTTTCCTTTCTGATTCAGCTCTCCTCATGGACTAGATACTGGGTTATGCTTTCAGGATCAACTCTTCTGTACTTTGGAGCAAAATCTTTAAGGGGCACTGAAAGAAAACATGTAAGTGTTAAATTTGTCCTATAAACAAGAATTGTGTGTTCATAAGCAGATCTGGAAGAGTGTTTGAAGTGTACTTGCTGATCAAGGCTGAGCCAATGTCTGCACAACTTTTACAGTCAAAAGTTAATCCCTAGTATGGTCTCAGCTGTGACTGACTTGTCTGTCTCTTCCAGTATAAATCTACACCTGGTAAAAAAGTCTCCATTGTGGGCTGGATGGTGGCACTGCCTGATGACCCTGGGCATCCTGATATTTTCCAGCTAAATAACCCTGACAAAGGTAGGTTTTGCAGGAGGGACATTATCTCCATTATATTTCTGTGACAGGAAGTAGATTAATCTTTTTTAATGAGTTTGTAGATTACAGAATTTGCAGTGGCACTCATATAAAAGACTCATATAAAAGACTCATATAAAAAGAGGGAGATTATCAATATAGAATTTTCAAGGGAGGATACAAATTAAATTGAACATATTTCTGTAATATGCTGCGGTGCTTCTCTAGTGCCTACAGAGGTCTTGCTGTCTCTTGACAGTTACTATAAATTTTGTAGAAATTGCCCAACTAGTATGAGATTGCTGCACATCCATGGGCCCTCATACCCTAATCTCCAAGCTTCTGAATAGCTTTCTTAAAATTGGTCAGTATGAAATCTTGACTTACACCAAGGCTAATTAGAATATTATGAAGATTCTTCAAACATCAAGCCATTCACCAAAAAAAGCCTTTTATGTCATTATTAATTATTTTTTAATACTTAATTTTGAAGTGCAATAACTTCCACCTTGATTAAACTTCAAAAACTTCAAAACCTCAGAAAGCTTCTAGAGTTATTTTGCACTTTGAGTGGTTACGTAAAGATTTTTGAGGCTTCTTTCACTTTTCACATTTTCAACTTTGGTGGTGAACATGGATTTGCATCAGCTGTGTGAAGTGCATCTCTTGGGTCTTGACTAAAATGTACAAAGTACTTGATTGCACAAAGCAATTTACAAAATAATGAGGCATAGAGGAAACTTGAGATAGGACACTGAAGAAAATTAAGTTCACAAATACAAAAATGTTCATAAGAAGTTTGGCAATAACCACAACAGCCTCAAAGAGAAGGGAGCCAGGAGTAAGTTGGATGTGACCTAAGTGGTCTTTCCTGTGCCTGTAATTCGGCCTCACTTTGCTTTGCAGGCCATGTATGTTCTCATATTTCCTCCACCCAAGGACTGTTGGATAAAATTATATGAGCAACATCCTCTTTGAGCATTAGAGCTGTATATTAATTTAACAGTTTACTTCAGGACTTTGGCTTCTGCACAGAAATTAGAATCCCTTGAAAGTAGATGCCTGTCTGCAAATTCAGAGCCTTTGATTTTCTTATTTTATAGGCAATGTTTACAAGTTCCAGACTGGTTCAAGATTTCATGCAATATTATGGCATAAGCATTTGGATGATGCATGCAAAAGCAACAAGCCTCAGGTAAGGTTGTAAAACTTATTTCTACCCACTTTTTCATATTTTCCAGAAAATCCTTACTAGAAAAGATACCTCTTTTCAATGTGTGTGCACACACCATCCTGTGGGGACAGACATAACTCCTCATTTTGTACATTGACCCATTTTTTCAATAAGAGGAATAAAAATTATTTAGAACTACAGAATTTCCACCAAATCAAGATTTGTGCAGGTCTAGCTATAGGTTTGGTTATCTTAACAGCATTATAACCTCTACACTTACTGCTTCAAGTGAGGTAACCCCCTCCCTGCTTCAGAAGGGGCTTTCTCATGGACCCAGAAAGCAAACATGCTAGCATTCAGAGGGCTGGAGCCTCTCTGCTGTGCAGACAGGCTGAGAGAGTTGGGGTGGTTCAGGAGCAGAGAAGGCTCCAAGGAGACCTTATAGCAGCCTTCCAGTACCTGTAGGGGGCCTACAGGAGAGATAAGGAGGAACTCTTTATCAGGGAGTGTAGTGATAGGACAAGGGGTAACGGTTTTAAACTGAAAGTGAGGACATTGAGAAGAGATCTCAGGAAGAAATTCTTTGCTGTGAGGGTGGTGAGACCCTGGCCTAGGTTGCCCACAGAAGTTGTGGCTGCCCCATCCCTGGAGGAGTTCAAGGCCAGGTTGGACGGGGCTTGGAGGAACCTGGTCTGGTGGGAGGTGTCCCTGCACTTCCAACCCCTATCATTCTATGATTCTGTGATGTCCGTGACTGGGTCTGTAAGTGCCATTGAAGAGTGTCCTATGAAATATGATGTTTGTCCTTTATATAGCAGCCTCATTCTTCTCTTGTGGAAAATGTTCATTCTTAAAAGGATTTCCAAAGGTTATATTAATAAGATGCTGATCCATATAGGACCCAAAACAAGGTGCAGCTTGGGAATCTCCTTTACACACACACTTTCTACCTGTGCATACTGATGACATATTAGAATACTTTGGCTGGATTTAGTTTATGAATAGAAAAATCATTTGAGTCTTTATCTTTCCTTTCAGTTATGGGGTTAGCCCTCTTTTGGGCCTGGTTGGAACTGATCACACTTTTCACATCAGATAATAAATGATCACCCTAATCTATTTTGTAACTTTGCAGTTTCCCGATGCCGTAATAGGGTCAGAGGGATTATCCTGCTGAAAATTTACAATCTTTTCCAGGTACCTGCTAATCTAATGTCATTCGAATAATTTGCTCTCCTGCCTGGTGCAACTTCAAGTGCCAAACTGAAGAAACAGGCTGTTGTTCTCTAAGGAGGAAGAGAATGGTTTTCCTGACATGAGCCAGCCACAAATATTTCAGCACTTTCCTACATAACTTGAAAGTGATTCTGACACAGCTTTTAAAAGCAGAAAGTGAATGTTGTCCTGAGGACCAGATACAGTCTCATGCACTGAGTGAATGCAGACAAGTTAGATGGACAGAAGATGAATCCTGACTCCTGCAGGATCCTGGAGCTCTCAACTTTTTGTGGTCAGAGACTGCCATGAACTGATGTTTGACCACAAATTAGGCATCATGTCTTCTGCCTGTTCTTTTTTAAGCAGTTCTTTTTATTGTTAAGCTGCTTTGTGTGACTGAAGAATATTTGGCCCATGTTGGGTTTCAATTCTTTCTAATGCACAGAATGATTGACAGTGTTAACTTGCTGCAAAGTGTCAATTAGAATAGGAAATTGTGGAACAACATTTTTATAATCTAAGTGCACTGAGTTGCTTGGTAATGTGGCTGCCTCAGATTTTGTATCAAATATCTGGACAATTCTGCTGTTCACATTTGAGCTATTTGGGAAAAATGTATTTTGGCACAGGACAGTTTGCTTTCTTTTCATTCAGTTATGTTACTTGGGAATGCTCTGACAATGGATTTAAGGCTGTTTATGTTATACTAAAGGTCATCTTTCATTCTCTTACTAGTGGCATGATTGCTTGAAGGTTGGGGTTTTTTTCAGTCTGGATGTTGTTCATCTTAAATCCCGCGGTAGAGGGAAGCAGATAATCAGGAGTTGTGTATCACATGGCCCTGGCTCCTCAGAATGATTCGGTGTCATTGTCTCAGCTCCACTCAATTCCAGTACATGATGCACCTTTATGACACAACTACTGGCTCATGGCACTGCTATTATGAAGTCGTGATGGCAGTGAAAGTTTGGCAAGACCATCTGACTGTGGAGCAAGTACAAAGCAGCTTCCACACCAGTGTCCAGAGAACAACAACAAAAGCACGTAACTGAGCCTCCTCCTCTGACAGAACTCTCTCTATTTCCATGGCTGTACCCCTGCTGTGCTCTACCACCCCTGTGATCAGGGGCCTTCTGTTCCCATGCTAAGTACAGCATTTTTTCTGTTTGAAACTCTTTTGCTGTAAGGCATCAGTATTCAGACTTCATCAATGACCAGAAAACTTCAGAGTTTCCTAAGATTGGGAGAAATAGAGGAGAAATTTGCAAGCCAACCTCTCACTTACAAACCATGAAAAAAATTGAAGTCAGTTTAATTGAACGGAGCCTGTATTAGAATAAACTCCCTGGCATTAGGAGTATTTATTTTGTGGACTTGCACGTTTTTCTAAATTTTGATTTTGAAACTTCAACAACAACAACAACTACAAAAGAATACCTGTATTGTTAAATGTAGGTCAGCTGTAACTTTTGTGTTATTTTAAGTGTTACATTACACTCCTGAGAATGAAGCCTAATACCTACCAGCTTTTCAAGAAAACCAGGTCCTGACGACAACTGCATTTAGATTCCAGGACATGTGAAAGTGTATGTGAAGTTGACAAAGTTTCTTTGGTAGCTCAGGAGTTGTATGAAGAGAGTGGTAATGCAAAATACATTTATATCTTTTTTTTTTTCTCCTTTTTTGCTAAATTAAGGCAACTTTGAACTAGGAAAACCATCAGTATCTGCAAGGGCAGAGCATCCAATACCATTAGAGACAGTGTAAGAGCTTTTGAATGTAAAATCCTGTCACCAGTAAATAACTTCAGGCTGTTAGAATATGATATAATCTGAATTATTCTGCACCTGTGGACTTTTGTGATTAGTTATCAATGAGATTATTCATGAAGATGCATTATGTGAACTGCCATTTTAGTGAATGTGCCACCCATGACCACTTGTATTGTGTGTTAGTGGCCTTCATAGGGTTTGAACCATGTGCAGAACAGTGACCAAAATGGTGACACACTAACCAAAATATAACTTTCAAGTCAAGAGGGTTTTTTTGAAGTTACTTTATTAGTAGCCCTTTCCCTTTCCCCTTAAACGGGAATAACCTGATCTGTCTTCAATATAAGCTAAATTTAAAATGGAACACTTATTCACATGAAAAGTCTTAGAAGCATGTAAATACCTTCTCATTTCTAATGTGATGTGGTGGAAGTGAACACTGATGAGGGCTCTTGACATTTTTTCCAGCATATTGCAATTGAGATAAACTAATGGGTGCTGTAACAACTTCCAGTTATGTTTAACAAGCCTCCCTTGGAAAGAACCATAACTGCTGACTGATACAGTAGCGATAGAATGAGTCTGTACACACTTAGAATTTAATGCCTTTTGGAATTTAAGGGTCTCTAAAGTGTTAAATATATTATTTTATGTACAAGAGGTAGAGCATTCTAGCCTTCAAAAAATACACTTTTACTTAAAATTATGAGCCACAGAGCCTATAGGAGAAGTTACAAAAGGGTCCATTTTCAATTGCTTGTAAAACAAATTCCCAACCAGAATGGAAGCCTCTTTGCCAGAAACCATGGTGTGCCCCAAAACAGCGTGGCATGAATGAGAGGGGGTATTTATGAGTGATTCTGATACTCAAGTCATTTGTCACTGTCAGAAGATGAATCTGTGGAGAAATTAAACCCTTCAATCCTACTCAATCCTCAAACTCAAATCCTATTCAAAACCTTGGAATTTGGAACTGTGTCAAAAGTAGCTTGAATTCCCTCACACTGCTATAGAATGTAAAAAGGATTCTATAGAAGAAAGATGAATATAGCAAAAAAAGTTTTACACAACAGTCAGGTAAGCATCTTCTTTTCAGTATAGCACCGCTGTGAAATTGCTGCACAATATTAAAAAAATCAGAAAGACAGCAGTGTAAGAATATTATTAAAATACCTTAAGCCAATTTTAAATTAGATTTTAAATATTAAACAGGTTGTAGTTGCTGATTTGAGGTTTTATGCCGTCATTTGGTACCATTTGCTGCCATCTGGTACTTTTAATGCTAATTGAAAGCTGCTATTGCAATACAACATACTGCATATCAGTATTGATTAATACAGCATTGTCACAAAAATATCTCAAACTGTACAAGTTTTCATCCATCAAAGAGAATAACCGCAATAGTTGTGTAAAATTAAACGTTATCTCAGAATTACTATTTTCAGAATTGTGAAGATACAAAATGTACGTAAGCAATATTATTAATTTATTAATATGCAATTTTTATGTAATTCAGTGCCAAAATGCATGTTTTTCCAAATAGCACTAAAATGAGGCAAAGTAGTTTTCAAATTGCAACTTATTTGTCACATTATAATGGAAACCAATTTCAACATTTTGGTTTGGTTTGTGTGAAAACTGTTGCACTATTTTTGGCTGTATTTTCCAGCAGTTCACTGCATGCCATTTGTGTAAGGATTCTTTCTATAATTGTTGTGACCTGTCTTACCCATAATAACCCTGGCGTTGGAATCTAGGTTTTTGGACGAGTATTTTATTACCTCAGTCTTGTATCAAGTTGCTGTATTTTTCAGTTTGTTACATTGATAATGATTGTTTCACTAATTAAATACTTTAATGTAAAAAAAAAGTTTGTTTACTTCAACAGCAATTGCATTTGGTTGTATGTTTAAAAATGTGCAGAGTATGTATGCTGTTAACAATAAAATATTCTGAAAAAAGAATAGTAGAGGTATAGAAGGAACGTTTTAGCTCAAAGGCAGCAAGCATGTTTTATTTGTGAATGAATGATCTGTATAGTTGAACAGACTTTATAGTACACAGTGTGTAGCCATTTAAGAGTAAAAATATTACAGAGTCCAGACCTCTAACAGAAAAATGAAAAACCCTCCAAACTGCAGTTCTTTCAAGTGGGATTTGGAAAGTCCAAAGAAGTAGAGATGAGCCTATCCAGTTGTTTTCCTAAGAAGTGTATTTTATCACTGCCAATCTTGCATGGTGACTTGGATAGCAAGGAAAATTTCTTTGCATTTACCATTAAATTTTATTTACACACTTGGATTCTCAGCTCCACACACTGAAATTAACAGGAAAAAATCCTATTCTGTCCACTGTTCATCCACTACTAAAATGATGTGCCCTGCATTACACAGCATATCAGTGTAGATGTAGTAATATCTTTTGGTATTAAAATCTGAAATCTGCTTTCTTATTTCAGTGATGAAATCAAGGTTCAGTCAGAACTTTGAACTGCCAAGCACAGCTGGCAGCGACAGCCTGGCAATCAGATGTTAGGTGGAACTTCCTCTTTGAAAAGATGAACATGGAAATATTGACCAGTGTCCATCTTCTTTGATAACTTCTCTTCTTAGATGTGTCATTTTTCTCTCCACCCCCACATGTAAGAAACCGGGAAAGGAGGGCAAGTGATTGTCTTTAAGTGAACCCTTTGTCTCCCTTCTTACCTGTCTCTGATCTTTGTTGTTTCTCTCTTACCTTTTACTAGGCAGAATAAACAGAAACACTCAGTGAACTTTCCATTTCCACAGAAACACTGAAAACTTGTCGGTGTATTTTAGGATGATTTTTTAAGGTGTTCAAACATTCCTCTCTTTCTAGTTCATTAACAACTAATGCAGCCACCACGGAAAGCTGGGCCAGGAAAGAGGGATGCTATCGGTACAAAGTCCAATTGACAACTGCCTGGTTCCTTCCCGTTGCCTACACGAAGTCACAACAAGAGTTTAGACCAGGAGACTCCTACTGACTCCCACTCTTCCTTCAGCTTGGTCATCTCCTGACATCACAACAGGGGCCAGAAGAAGAGACCTCACAGAATGGAGATTTCACTGAAGAAACTGGAAGTCAAAGGTAAGTATAGAAGTTTGGAGTCACCTCCATCTCTGAGGTGACACAGTTCCTTTAGAAAAGGAGAGGAGGACTTGTGCATGAGCACAAGCCCTTTGGAAAATCCATAAGGCCCAAGGCTAATTGATGCAGCTCTGGTGTTGTGGTACAGTTTTCTGAAAGTAAATGTGAAATCTTAAAGGTGAAAGTCTTTTTTTCTAATATTTTTTTGATTTGTCGTGGTGGTGGTGATTTGGTGGTTTTTGCTTTCTCTTTAAGTAACTGACTTATACGATGAGTATATATGTTGAGTTCTTGTACCTCAGTTAAAAAGGAAGTACCTTTCTAAAGCATTGTCAGGGCCTTGTGGGCACTAATTGTCCTAATGACCCTGACCAGCCCCACCTGGATCCCCTGCCCCTGCCCATGGGCTCAGGAGCCCACTGAGGCTCAGCTCTGGGCCTTCTGCTCCCCCTGAGCTGTGCTGCATGGGGCTGTCCTAGTTGTGGCAGAGGCAGGGTTAATTCTCCCCACGATCTAGCAGGGACACAGGTATTCCATCCCAGGTGAGCCATGCCCAGGGGGAGCTGGGAGCTGCCGGGGAAGGGGCGAGGAAGCCTCGACAGGGTCATTGTGGTTGTATCTTCCTCTCAGTGTTATTGTTTTCCATGTTTCCCTTAGCTGTTCTGTTAAACTGCCTTTGTCTCAACCCATGAGTTTTGCCTTTTTCTTCTGATTCACCCATCAGGACTGTGGTACGGGGCGGTACAGTCCAAGAGGGCAGCTGCCACCTGGTTGTTTGTTGCCAGCTGAGGCCAAATTGTGACAGGGCTGAGGCACCATGGACCCTGTGAGTCCAGCCCCCAATCAGCAGAGTGGCCTGGCTTTGATCCTGCCTTGTCCCCATGGACCTGCCCAGCAGCCACTGGACCTGACCTGCGGGTCAGCCCCCCAGGCTGGCCTCAGACCTGTCCCATCCCCTGGGCTTGCCAGGTGGTGTAGAGGGGGTGACACTGGCCATGGCCATCCTCGCTTGGGTGCTGAGGGACGTTGCTACAGGCCAACCTGACCAATAGTCCCTCCACCACAGGCACAGGGTTAGACAGGCCTCGTTCACAACTGTCTTGTCCCGGCCTGTTTCTGTCACCCGAAAGGTCTCTGGGACCAGGGTGGCCGCCTCAGCCCTGCCCAGCACTGGGCACCATGTGCTGCAGCTGTGGCACCTGCGTCTCTCTCGGAGCACTCAATGGGCAACTCACGATGTGCCACTTTTCATAACTGTACCTGCAGTTATAACAACAGCATTCAAATAAAATAAATTAATTATTGGCAACCTTCTTCAGCCTTCAAAAAGCTTTTCAAATGAAAGCTATGATCCATGTCAGCGCTTTAAAACTACTTCCTGAGAAGAGTCAGATGGTAATTGCTTTTCTGTGTTACAGGTCACATCAATACAAGGTGTGTTAATGAGAAGAGAGAAGGAAGTCAGAAAAGCCTCTGGGCATGTTACTTCCTCCCTGCCCTTGGCCCATAGCTGACTTCTTTTGACAAGAAAGGCAAGCATAAATTCAGACTCCTTTTGGAAATAACTCCACTAGGACTTGCTAGGTAATATTTTTTAGAATTCAAGGAGATTTATCAACATAGATGTTTGAAAATGTTGACCGAGTGGTTCAGCTGACAAAGTGTGCTGTTAAAGAGGATCAAAATTTCTAATACTGAACTGAGCTAAGTCAATGCGTGGTAAAGGGAACTGGGTATTAGTTGTGTAATAAACTGTTTTGCTTAGTGTCAAAGTTACTGATGGATTCCTGAGGCTAACTCAGTTGTTATTACCTTGTTTTCATTGAAAAAAAAAAAAAGTGTTTAAATATTTGTTAACATTAAATATTTTTTAACATTACTGGTGCTTGGAGACTTGTTCCCTTTAGGGAGCAGCAGTGGACAGTCTTTCTGGTTGTTTGACTCCTAGACAACGTTGAAGAACTTCTGAGGTTGGTGAAAACTGCATATTCTGTTGAATTCCAGAATTGACTTTCATCCCCAGCACCAGTGTTGCTGGCCAAAGGTGGCTCCTGAGCCCAATCATTATGTGACACTTATTATGGCACTTCCTATCTTATCAGCAAAGGAGAGTTTATCCCTTAGATGAGAGTCATTCTGTTTCAGGTGTTCCTGCTCACAAACACCTTAATTCATTCGGCAGTTAGGTCTTTTTGCCCTCCATGCCAGATAATTCCTTATTCGCAAATTACCATTGCTGAGTAGTTACAGTTTGAATTTCACCTTCAAAATACTTCAGTTGTAACCAAGCCACCTATGCAATTTCTCTTCTTCCCTCTAAGACAGCTGAAGATGTATGTCTTGTTCCACCTTTTAGTAAGGACAATGCTAATTGTGGAGGTTTAAAGAAAGACAACGGAAAAGAAGGTCTGAAAATAGAAGTTGTATAGCAAAGGTGAAAGCAAAATTCCAGTTGGAAGGTGATACTGAATAATTTCCATTCCAAAATAATAAGAAGACAGACAAGCTACTGAAGAACCTGAAGAATGAGTGTTTAGTAAGTGTGTGGTGCACATAGTGGTGCAATGTGGCAAAAGAGAGCACCAGCAGTTCCTTAGTTCAGGAAGGGGGAAAAAAGATTATTTAAGTATATGCAAGCTTTTAAGCGCAGTCTTGGTCCTTACAAGGTTTTAGAAAGACTCTCACAGAAGAAATAAGGAGAAATGTGATCAATTTTAGCAACGTGATCTAGTGAAAGATGTCCCTGCCCATGGCAGGGGGTTGGAACTAGATGATCTTTAAAAGACCCTTCCAACCCAAACCATTCAATGATTCTGTGATTTGAACTGGGACAAGAGCTCTTTATTATTACCTTGCTACAGAGGAAAACAGGTTGTGTAACTGCGCTTGGCTGGGAGACTGGGTAGGTGTATTAATCTTCAGCTGATGAGAAGCTCAGATGTATCTGTGCAATGTGATGCATCTGCAAAAAATATAAACCTAGGATATGCTAAGGAAGAAAATTTCCAACAATCGTAAGGGTTTATCACTGCCATGTACAAATTGACAAGATTTCTGGTCTCCTGTGCTGGAGATTCATTGAAGCTGGGCCAGCTGCACTGAAGCAAGTGGTCAAGGAAGAGTATTTCTTAGGAGACGATATTAGAATGGCCTGTCTTGTGTAAGGAAACTGGAACAACTCCGAAGACTACTAGGTGATGTGACTGCGGTTCATAAATGCAATAGGGCGGAAGAAAAGCTTTTTGCTATTAAGGGGAATACTGAAAAAGACCAAACTGATTCAAAGCAGCTGTAGATACCATTAGCTAAATATAGTATTAAAGCAAATGTGCATAACTTGTATTCATGTTCTACTTGAATAGTAATTGAATTTAAAATAAAAATATAAATATAAATGTAGTGTTCCTCGTTAATCTGACTATGTATCTGAGTTGTTAATTTCAGAGGATCAAAATTCATGAGTCATGTGTTGGGAAACCATGAATTTCACTCCTCAAATAATTACATATTTATTTAAGATTCTGTGTTCTGGTGTGTCTTGAGTTCTATATTTTGCTCTTTTTCTCTGCTTCTAGAACCTGCTGTTGTGTCAGATCTCCCCCACAGTTCCTCATCAGAATCTGTATTTACCTGTATTAATTAGGCCTATGGTACTAAAGAAATGATTGCCTAAGAAATATAGATACATAGTATATTTCTCCAGTTCTGTTTAAGTGTTCGTGTGAGCTGCGGATATATTGATGTGCAGGATTAATTTCCAGAAGGAAATTTAAGTGGCCTTAAAAAAAATCACCCCAGCACCTATGTTTGATTTGCTTCAGCAACTCCACACTCAAGTTTATAATTTAAATTAGGTCTTGGGAGGCAGCTGGATGCCTTACTCAATAGAGGGAAAACTTGTTTTTCTGGTAGGTGTGGCTGCTGTTCCTGACATTAAAGAACACCAACCATCTAAAATAAAATCTGTCTGCAGTCGTCTTAGGTAACGTACCAGCATTTTTTCCCTCAGTATGTTCTGTATTGAACAATTCTTGCGATTTATCTTAAAAATATTTTAAGTTTTTATCTGGTTAGAATAAATAACTTGTAGGTTACGCCTTAGCAAAAACTAAATGGAGGGCTGAACAGAACTTCACTCAGCTATCTGCTTTAAAAGGTACTTTATTCTTTCAGATGTTGAGTGTTCAAAACACAGTTGAAAAGATATATATATGTTTTATCATTCATAATTTATATCCAGAAAAAGCAGAAGAAATAACAGGTAATAAATCAATTGTATTATTTAATGTTGATGTTTTAAGATTTCTTTAGTAAAAACTATTTATTCTATAAGGCTGAACAATATTTTAAGTCATAAATAGATAAAACCGAGGAAAAAGTGTTCAATGTGACCTACTCTTTGTTGTAAGAATGCTAAAATATGTAACAACCTGGGAATAAGAATGCTCAGAGGAAAATTTTTTATCTGACTTTAGAATGTTTAGTAAAAAGACTTGCAAAGTTGGAGTTGTTCTTAGTCGCATAAGCAGAAAGCTGTGGGACAGTAGCAGGCTCTCACCGTGTGTTTGCAGTTCTGCTCCAAATTTTAAGGACTTCTGGGGGTGATTCCGCGTTTCAGAGACAGAAAAGTCAGTGTCTGCTGGTGTTCTGCTTTGTGCCTGGTGCCAGGTAGTGAGATTTCTGGTGCCCTATGATAGTTCTAGTATGTAAACCAGATAGTAGCTGGGAAAGCTTTCCCAGCTAACCAGATAGTAGCTGGGAAAGGCTGCTATAAATCATATCAGCCTTGGCAAATGGGGCATATTTAACATATGGTATGTTGTGACCATAGTTCTTCTTACTTTGCTGTTCCAGGGAAGAACAATTGTGAAGATATTGCACATTATTCTGACGACATGGGCAATTATTTTTTGCCTAAACTAAAGTTGAGGTTCAGAAGCTAGATTGCTGTATTCAGAAACTAAATTTTACTGGTTGGGAAATACCACGTTTAAACAGAAAACCAGACCCCAGGGGAATTTTTCAAAGTAATCTGTGAAGTTGCCAGTGAATTTGGGCACTTCAAAGTTATGAGCTGCTGAGTATGATATCTGGAACAAAACTGCGGACTCAGATTCTTTCTAGATTGTGTATTCCTTACTTTTCTTCAAAAATGCTAGTTTTCTTGTCCATCACCAAACAGTATTGAGATAGAGGCTCTCAAATTAGCTTTACACAATGCGTGAAATGGGAAAAAAAAAAAAGCATGAAATATTAGGTTTAATTATTATTTTGGAATAGACTGACTAATACACTTTGGAAAAAATATGGCTAGGTATTTCGCATGTGCGCATTCTCTGAATATACTTAGATTGCTAAGTACCTAAGCAAGTGATTTTGTTAAGAGTCTTGAGAATTAAATTAAAGGACAGGAAATAGGAGAATTTTCCAATATCTGCTATGCTTAACGACATTGCTATCTGTTTTAGCTACAAAATATATACCTAGAAATCTGGGTCCTTTAAGATTTTTCTTTCTCAGCAGCTGGTTTTGTGCAGCAATGGCATGCCTACTAGAAATGTTTTCTTCATCTGGTGCAATAGAATCATAGTTTATTCCATCTTGGCATTTTACCCTACACTTCTCACTGGCAGTCAGGGATACTCTCTTCTACTAGTCCCGTTTTCTGAGCAAACATGAATTTGATTAATCTGGGCACTCTTTTTCCAAGAATCTCTGTTGTACAAGCAGTCTTTGAAGAGACTTGCTGTCACCTCACTGCTTATGATTCATATCTGGATGCCTAAAGATGAGTTTGTAGAGGAAACTTTAATCCGAGCCCCACTTGCAGAAGTTACTGCTGGAGAGTGCCGTGAGCTCCCTGTCAGGCATTAACACTTGCAGGGACAAGTGCTGCTAATCATTTTGGCCACCCAGGTCTTCAGGGGATGCCGATCCATTCCTGCAGATGCCCAAACCATGCCAGAAACAGACAGATAAATGCAGTGTCAGGGGGCCCAGATCTCCAGCGAGCACAGTATGAGGTGACCCTCCCTGCAAGCCTTGCCCTGTACTATGCTAAGCAGGGGAGAGCTGATAACTGAGAATAAGTTTTATACCCCAATAGATTTCACCTGTCTTCTGCTGAGTTGTGTGAATTGACCTTCCCCTGTATGTATTGTCCCATCTGGTGTACTCCAAGTTAGGGAATTTTTGCATTAGAGGTTGTGTCTGAATCATCATGTACAATCCCCAATTGCCATATTTTTTTTATGAACTTGATTAATTCTGTATACATTTAATTTATATATCTGCCCCTACCTTATCTGTGACAAGTCTTGTTGAGGTTTTTTTGGTGTATAATTTACATACACACTATGCAGGGGAGAAAAAAAAAAGGGTGTGTGTGTGTTTTGATTTAAAAATTACTGCCTAATTACTTAATTGGATGTTCTAAAATTTGGATTACAGAAAATAATGAATAATGGCTCCTTGTTCTCCTGTATATAGGCCTCTATCATATTCTCTCACAGAACCCTCCATGTACTGAAACTGTTCCACACGTTTGACATATAGAGGCATTTAGTGTGACATACAGTATTATCCATCCCATTAAAGATGTGATTGATTTTTCATAAAAGCACAGTAGCTGGCTCTCCAGTTAAGTCAGTGCAGAGTGAAAGAGATTTGCTCCCCATCTTGCTTGTGAAATTCTTGAGCAATGATCATAAGTCAGTATTATCTCATATTATATATTTTCTTTTCTGCAGATGCAGCAGCATAAAGTGCAAGGACAACGAAATTTACATCCACATTAGATACATTCAGAATGTTGTGTGGAGGGAAAAAATCTTACTTTGCAGCTGCTGTGTGCATTATTACTCTAACTTCAATGGTCACACTTTCTTATCTTAGGTTACAGAATCTTTCTCACCTGCCAAAAATAATTCAAGAAGGTAGTAGATGTAGAGGGAAAATTACCAATAGCACAATAACAGCATTAAAAGATAACAGAACTTTTATTATATCCCCATACTTTGATGACAGAGAAAGCAAAGTCACTCGTGTGATCGGGATTGTTCACCATAAAGAAGTAAAACAACTATACTGCTGGTTCTGCTGTCAGCCCAATGGAAAGATGTATTTATCAAAAGCAAAAATTGATGTTCATTCAGACAGGTTTGGATTCCCTTACGGTGCAACAGATATAGTTTGTTTGGAACCTGAAAACTGTGATCCAACACACGTATCGATTCATCAGTCTCCACATGGAAATATTGACCAGCTGCCAAGGTTTGAAATTAGAAACCGCAAGGCTGAGACCTTTGCTGTTGACTTCACTGTGTGCATCTCTGCCATGTTTGGAAATTACAACAATGTCTTGCAGTTTATACAGAGTATAGAAATGTACAAGATTCTTGGGGTACAGAAAGTGGTGATCTACAAGAACAACTGCAGCCGTCTGATGGAAAAAGTCTTAAAGTTTTATGTGGAAGAAGGAACTGTGGAGATAATTCCCTGGCCAATAAACTCACACCTCAAGGTTTCTTCTGAATGGCAGTTCATGCAAGATGGAACACACATTGGCTACTATGGACAAATCACAGCGCTAAATGACTGTATATACCGTAACATGCAGAGGAGCAAGTTTGTGGTTCTTAATGATGTTGATGAAATAATTCTTCCCCTTAAGCATCCAGACTGGAAAACAATGATGAGCAGTCTTCAGAAGCAAAACCCAGGGACTGGTGTTTTCCTCTTTGAGAACCATATCTTCCCAGAAACCATGTCTACTCACATGTTCAACATTTCATCCTGGAATAATGTGCCAGGTGTTAACATATTACAGCATGTTCACAGAGAGCCTGACAGGAAAGATGTAATCAATCCCAGGAAAATGATAGTTGATCCAAGAAAGGTGATTCAGACTTCAGTCCACTCTGTCCTACGCGCTTATGGGAACAGTGTGAAGGTTCCCATGGATGTTGCCCTCATTTATCACTGTCGGGTGCCCCTTCAAGGAAACCTGCCCCAAGAATCCCTCATCAAGGATACAACACTGTGGAGATATAACTTATCATTAATCATGAATGTTAACAAGGTGCTAAATCAAACTGTACTGTAAGCTCAAAAGTGAAACCTCGGTTGTGAGATGGGAAAGTGGAGAGCTACCCCTACCATGGGGAGGCAGAGGATATAATTTAAAGATCACAGTAAAATCACTTCCATAATCACTTCCAAAATCATCTTCTTACAGAGATTTAGGAGAACAGCCCTTTTTTGTACTGTACAAAGATAAATGCATTTGATTTGTGAACTGAGACATGGTACCTGGTAAGGGTCCCTCCTGTAAGTGATCGGTAATGCTCCACCTGTAAGTGATCACATGCTGAATTGGGTTCATCAGGTAAAGTCTCTACTGCACCTTTGTTAGACATGAGACCTGTGGCACAGTGAGAAATTGCTCTTTTGCATGCTTATAGCTGTGAAAGGTCATTATTCAAGGCCTAGGAAGTGACTATGCAGAAATTAGAAAGTTAATGTAACAATATCCAGCTTTCTCTCTTTTTCTTTTCCTATTTTCACATATGTTTTAGCTAGTACGGTGAACCTGTAAACTACCAGAAGAAGGAATGAATTGATTTTTGGTTATTTGTATGTCTGAAGTACTTGGTGGATAAAAAATACAGCTGTGCTCAGTGGTGCCTATTAAAAGATGGCTTGGGACAGCATCTCCCAGATGAAGAGCTACATTGGCATTAATGCTGTAACCTGTTATAATCACAGAGGTAGGATAAGAAAATGCACCAGCTGTAGCACAGGAACTGTCACTTGTTAGAGCTATTTTGTTAGAGGTTCCTTTGTCTTAAGGAACATGGGAATTTGTAGCAGAGCTGTGAGTCATTTAATGATACCAAGGATCAATGCAGGTGGTATTACCTCTTCTGGAAAATGTAAAATGAGTTTGTTTTCAAGTAAAAAAAAAAAATAAATAAGTATTTCTCAACTGACTTACGTACAAAACGTACAACTACAGTCACTGATATTAAAGGTAACATTGCTTAATTCCTGCAGTTTGTATGTCACTCTTTGGGTACAAAATTTGTATGCACCAAGTTGAGTAAAAGGTAAACAAATGCACTGTGACAAATATTGATCAAAATCTACTAGTTTAAATTGTAAAAAAAATTGAACCCTTTATATTACTGGAAATTGCATTTGTTAAAGTGATGATGTATTGCAGCACTGAACACAAAACTGCTGGAGTTTTGCTGATCCAAATGACTGTGCAACTTGGGGTTTGAGACATGCAAGTTTAAGAAGAGTGATCCCTCTTTTGTTACCCACAGGTGTTCTGAATTACTTAAGCAATAAGAGCTGAGTCATGTTGCAAAGCTTTAAAGCAGAGGCAAGATACAGACTGATGCTGAAGAAAAAGAGAATTTTGTGAACTGAAAAGCAAGGCTATTTCTAGGGGGATGGATGAAGCACTACTTAAAATACGTAATAGTTTGGGGGTTTTTTCTGGCCTTGAAGCCTCATAACAAGGTGTTTCTTCATTCACAAAAATTGGACATCAGGTGGATTTTACTCGTTTATGTGATGGGTAAGTTGAATTATGATGCTTCCTTATGTAGCTGTAAGGGTACAGAAGCTGTATCTTTTCTAACCTCTATCTCAAAATAGTGCTAGGTAATTTATTAACTTGTGCTCAACGGTCAGATGGAAAGCAAAGCAAACAAACCCCATTTGCTCACTGTAGTTTCACAATTCCAGTAATGTTTTTTTCTGTTTGCTTAGCCCACAAAGCTATGTGCATTGTACTGATCTGGCAAAGTATTAGAACATTATTAGAATGTACATATATAGAATGTACATTAACATGTACGAAGGGACATCGGGGGGTAGTGACAGTCTGACACCTCAGTATGTGTGAGAGCAGGTACACTTTTTAAAATTCCTACACTAGTGTCATGTTTTCATTCCTTCATCTGTTTTGAGGTGGCACATACCTATGCCCTTAAGGAGCTCTGTCATTAGTGGTTAGTAGCATTGGCTAGCAAATGTCCAGGTAGAAGTTTTACTCAGAAGTGTTCAAGAGACAGTCTGTAAATAACTCTTTGCTAATTGTATTTATAATAACCATCACCTGCTATGTAACAGGCTAAATGCTTCTAAAATTAAAAGGGTAGAAGAGCAGTGCAGTATGTATTGGATGCTTCTCATTATGCTTTTCTGCTTGCATACTCTGGACAATGCAGGAAAGGAGAATTTAGAGTTCTTAATTTGTTTAAAATTTTCTGCAACTTGTGAAATACTTGTGGCAGAATCCCTTTCTAGCTACCACTTCACAGCTTTTAACAAACTGTAGTACTTGCTTCACAGTGGCAGCAGCATCTCTCAAAGCCCATCAACAAACTCTGGCAGCTGCATTAACATCAAAGCAGTTTGCTAGAGTGGCGCTACCTTGCATGGCAAGCGGTCCATTCAGAATGCTAAAATCATGTAGTTTAGAAGGGGCATCTGGAAGTCCAACTCCCTGCTCAAAGCAGGGTATGGTCGTGTGGTTTGCTTAGGACTTTGTCTCTCCGAGCAACACGGTCCATTCTTCAACTACACTCATACTGAAGAAGAGTGTTGGAATTTCTCTTGTTGCCATTTGTAACCATCGGTCCCTGTCCTGCTGCATGTTGCTGAAATGGGTCTGACTTTGGTTTCTCTACTTTCTTATGAGGAAGCTGGAGACAGCAGTGGTGCCTCCCTACCCCATCCTACTGCCACCTTCCCTTCCTGCACCGTTCTCGCTGCAAGGCTGAACTCGGCTCTCACAGTTTCTCAGACACCTTGTGCTCCACCTCCCTCTCCGTCTCTGAGGCCTCTCATGGGACTTGCTCCAGTGAGTGTGTCAGTCTGTTTTGTACTGGGGAATTCAACATTGAACTCAGATGTGGCCTTGAGCATGGAGCAGAGGTGAAGAACCCCTTCCCTCCAACTCATAGTTACATACTTGTAAGTAAAATTCAGTAGATGGTTGGCCACCTTAGTCACAAGGGCATGTTGCTAAATCCTGTTCAGTTTACTGTCCTTTCCTGTAAAGTTGCTTTCTATCTTGTTTGCTCCAGCCTGACTGTTGTGTGGGGTGATTGTGTCAGGTGCAGGGTGGTGCATTTGCTTTGGTTAAGCTTCATGAGTTTTCTGTCAGCCCACTTGTCCAACCTTGTTGAGGACCCTCAGAATTGCATTCCCTGATCTCTTGCATATTGACTGCTTCCCCTTCTCCTCCAAATTAGTATTGTTGGAAACTTGCTGAGAGTGGACTCTGCATCATAAATGTCACTAATAAAGTAGTTAACCAATTCTAGCCCTTTAACAACTGGTTACAAGTTAGAATTTTGTATCACTGATGACCATCCTTTGAGCCTGGCAGGCCAGCCCATTTTCCACTCAGCTTGCAGTCCAAATATCCACTCTGTATTTCACAGATCTGGGTGCAAGGAAGCTTCTGGCATGTTCCTGTCTAAATGCCTGCTGTGAAGTAAGCTTTCAAAGCTAATGCAATATTTTATAGGTGGCCCATCAAAACATGTCTCCTTTAGAGTAAGTTGTGTTACTGCACATGATACACAGTATAGTTACTCCCACATTAAGAATGATGAGAACTGGGTTTCAAGACAACTTACTGAAAGCTTTCTGTTTCATGTAAGTTTTCTTCACTTTTGAATGAGAATAAAAGCTCAAATATATTTCTGCCCCAGTCAGTGTGGTTTGAAGCGAGACTCTTTTCAGTAGTTGCCAGTGAGAGGACAAGGGGCAATGGGCACAAGTTGGAACATAAGGCGTTCCACTTGAATATGAGGAAAAACTTTTTCACAGTGAGGGTGACGGAGCCCTGGAACAGGCTGCCCAGGGAGGTTGTGGAGTCCCCTTCTTTGGAGATTTTCAAGACCTGCCTGGATGCAGTCCTGAGTGGCATGATCTGACATGATCTGGGTGGTCCTGCTTTAGCAGGGGAGTTGGACTAGATGATCTCTATGGTCCCTTCCAACTCTAAAAAAATTCAGTGAAATATCACTCAAATACTTCTGTACGAAAACTCCCTTTCCATTGGTATAAGGCATACTGCATGAATTTGGGAACTTCGGCCCTCATTCAGTATTAAGTATGAAATTAGGTCTCCTTGGACAGTGGGAAGAAAAATAAATCATACTAACAATGGTAATGCTAGGCAGTTTTATCTTTTCAAGGACATGAGCCAGTCTTCATGAAAACTCATGTTTTCAAGTTGTGTTAAAAAGAAAAAGACATTAAGGGGAGATTTTATTTTAAGGGAGGAAGGAGAAGAAACCAACCTAAAGCATTTCTAAAGCATGTGATGTTATAGATACAGCTTTTAAGTACATGTCAAATACCACAAAAGCATGTGGCTATGCATTTGCTACTCAATAGTTAACTTGTGTACATCAGGTCTCCTACAATGATCGAACCAAAAGACCTTTTTCTACTCCTATGCTTTTCTTCAGGCTTTTGATAATTTTTTTTTTTCCCAGAGGCGTGGCATTCTGTTATTTGCCCCTGCTTTCCAAATCTAGATGTAGCAACTACTTTAAGTGCATGATTATATTAACTGCAACTTTCGGAAAAAGTGAATGGCTGCTAGACATCATTTAATGTAAGAGAGTGACTCTTTCTGTAGAGATTGAACATCATCTTCCCATTCATTACATTCCTACCTATCTGTGAACTAAGTTATTTCTCACACAAACTACAAGAAATATGGACTGTAAAATACTCATTAAGCCATTCTGAGTTACCATCAGCAAATATGATGAATACTGTCAGAGGTCCTCTAAGGTTAATTGCAATGGCAAGCTCTATCAGATAGATGAAAAGTTGGCTTATTCTCTCTGAAGAGAGTTCACATTGACATGTTCCCAAATTTAAACAAACTATTATTGTTAGCATCTGATCCTAGTTAAAGGACCCATTTGATTCTGCTATTGCAAAGGCTAAGTATTTAAAGATATCATAAGGAAAAAATGTTTTGAAGAGAATGATAATGGAGAGAGAAAGGGCTTGCTAGTTCTCATTTGAGTTAAGCTGCCATGCACTGTAACCAGTATTTGCTGTTACATGTACAAAAGCCTATGGTTCTAAAATAGTAGCTTCACCTTCTATTTCAACAAAAAAAATAGGTCAGAAGTCAGGTCAAGCACTACTTCATTTCAGACTTGATGGTGGATTTGAATGGTTTAAATGTGACAAGTTATGCTTCAGAGCCCAAACAGGTATGCTTAAACATGAGTACAGACAAAATTTTGTGGTGAACACTGTTAGCATGCTGTATTGCATTATGTCCAAAACAACCCATTCCCAAATGCCCAAATAAAAGTAAATGATTGTGCATTGCATGATGATACCATTAGGTGTGCAACTTTGGTTCATGCAAAGTCTCATTTTATGGACACGTTGCTGATAGTCCATATATTCCTGAAGATTCTGCATATGTGAGGTTTTCAGCCGTGTTCTTTCCATAACACCAAATGGATACTATGGTCTGGCATGCTGGTGGCAAAAACCAAGCCCATATCATTTTGGCCATTTAGTCCATTTAACCAAGACATTTCACCAGCCAAAAAGCTTGAACCTCTCTTTGACTTTCTATACTCTGGTAGAGGCCAGCGGCTTATCAGTTTTTCTGTCCTCAAGTCCATTATATACAGGTATCTGTTATCAAACAGTAGAGCAAATATCTCTCCGAAGCCCAGCAATGACACATTTGAGAAGTCAGGAGGTTTGATAACCCTAGAAGACAAGATAACATTGTTAGAAAGTGTCATGATGTAGTCATGAACCTGCATCACTAAAACAAATCCTTATGTGTCTATAGAAAATAAGTGTCTTATCTCATGATTCTGAAAGCAGTTAAGAAGAACTGGATTCAAATTTTTCAAATTAAGCAACTGAACACTTAGCTGCAGTCAGGCCTGTGGTTTCAGTTCTGCCTTTGTGCATTCAGGACAGACGCTTCTGAACAAAGGTCAAGGTTTGAAAGGGACTCAGCACAGCACATGGAAAAAAAAGTCTTGCTCCAGATACACATAAACGAGCAAATGTACTTGTGTTTTACAGTAAATTTCCACAGGGATTTCATGCGTCAATATCTTTAAATTAAGAGGTAAAATCTCTTAATATTCTTTTGACCACAGAAATGCCTTCTTGTGGTAAGATAAATCATTCAAGATTGGTCCTTAACTGAATGTGGTTTTACTGACACTTAGCATAAGTTTAGCATTTTCAACTTAGAGAGAAATATACGTATTTGTTAGTTCCCCTACACTTTTGGGATAACTTTGCCTTAATAAATAAAACTTGGAACAGAAATTGAAGACAGTAAACTTTCCACTGACTGAGCACTTGATCATAGTGTTACATAAAGCACAGGAATGAGGCAAAAAAATGTATGGACATGAAAAAATCTGTTCTCAGCAGTAAGAGAACATTTCTCTTTTGAAAGATGGGAAGGTAATCTAAGAGGTGAAATTACTCAGTTATTCTTACTGGTAAGAAGAACTTCTTTTAGAGTAGGTCCTCCTATGGCAGATATTTACAAATATTTGCATGATTTCAATTAAGAGTCTGCTAACAGCTCTAAAATGCAATTTTTTCTTTAAGAAGTCACAATCTTTGGAGCCACCATTTCTGACAGATACAGCCTCATTCTTATTATGGAAACAGAGTGACATCCTCTTTGATCCCTTACTGCAATCTGATAGATTTCACTGTCATTCCACAGCATTATCAAGAATGACAGATAAGTAGTGCTGTAAGGAAAAAGAGTCTTTTTAATGTCTTGTCCCATCAAAGGATACAGAAATGGCCGCCTGGTTCTCTGTAGAGCAGTCTCCATGGCAACATTAACTTCTAGTCAGTACAGTTTCACATTCACAACATTCTCATACTAAATCCAAAACACAGCACTATACCAGCTACTAGGAAGAAAATTAATTCTATCCCATCTGAAACCAGGACACAACTACAGCACTGCAGTCTGATTTAAGTCTATATTGAAACTCTTCAGCTTATGGAATGAAAATATGAAAGAGGACTAGCCTGTGGCCGGAAACCAAAATAGTAATCAAATGATCCATATTAACAGATGATACATTAGAATTAAACCTGGTGATATGTGTAAAGTAAGATGTTTACAGAATTTTTATCAAGATTCTTTTGACTTACATCTAAAGTAAGTTATTAAAACTAATATGTTCCACTTCTTATTTATTTAAAGAAGACTAAATCTTAAACTGAAAGATTTACCTGAGAATATCATAGCTGGCAAAGTCCCACTGGTATAATCCTAGTGCTGAACTGCACACTATGTATTTACCATCAAAGTGCAGCCTGGGCTGTAGGGAGATGCTGCGATCTTCAGACACAGACAGTGTTTTTAAGCACTTGCAGTTTATTTCCCTTCCAATAGGCCAAATCTACAATTAAAACGTAGTTTAAGACCATAAAACATTACATTATAAACCATTAGACAAATAGAGCAAGCCTCACAGTCTCTCTTTAAGCACTGGGTAAATGTGTGCGTGTTTTTGCAGAAATATTTCTCTCCTTTAGGTAGGAACATCAATTCTGTAAGTGCCTTGTTTTACAGTATTGTTGCAGTATATGTTGTTTCTAGCCTAAAAAATCCCAGTGAAAATTGGTGCTTTAAAGAACAGCGAAAAAATCAACCATCTAATTGGACAGAAATGTAACAATGTTTCGGTTAAAAAGCACTCCATAGCCACAAACTATTTACAGAACTTTCCAAATCCAGAAATCCCCAATACTAACCGTACTTGCAGTTATGTGCTTTGCTGTCAAATTAGCACATTAGGCATGCACTGAAAGCACTCATTTTTTGCATTTCCATTCATGTAGAGCTATTATTTAAATCTAAACATGAAGGAAAGCATTGAAAAATTAGCTTCCAAAGAGTTGCATGTCTTGTATCGCAACTTTACAAACAGGGAATATGGAAGAAAGTCTTATGTTTATAAACTTCAGCAAAGCACTTGAGCATTTTATTTCCATGGGTACCGAAATAGTAAGTGTATGATATATGGTACATACCTTGATTTCATACTTATCTGCACTTAGAAGAATATAATCCCCAGGACTATGCATAAGAGATTTGACTTTGCACTTCTGCAAAACTACCTGTAATTGAAGGATGTAATGATTTATGTTGATGCTGTTAAATAACCAACTTTCATTTGCATTTTTAACTTCATTGACAACTTGTACACTATACTCTTGTATAAAGGCAATACAAATACTTTTAGCAACTCAAGGGAAACTACAGTTTACTCTTCTTGTTCCTACTAGTGACAACTTACTGTATTAATAAGCAAACATATGTTACTTCACCTCTAGAGTCACCCCTCCCACCTTCCAAGTTCTGAAATACTCAGAAGAAAAATATTGACTCTTGACTTGAGAACACCTCTCATGCTCAGATTTTGGTTATCAAGATCATTAGTTTTTCTGCATAATTTTAAAAGTATCTTTCTTTCAGAACCATTGTTTTTATTCAGTCTTTGAATGAAACACTGATTCCTAACATTATGCCAGCTGCTTTCGAATAGAAATATCTTCAATGGTCTGAAAGGTTTAGTTATAGCTCCTTTACGTATTTTTTCTGCTGAAATGTTATTTTGCAGTATTTCCTGATGTTCTTCAGAACCTACACCAGATTCTACGTGGGTTAGGATTAGAAAATAGAAATTTAGAACATGTTACAAACTTATTGCAAGTAAGTGTTTTGCAAGATTCATCAAACATCAATACTCCCACCTTAGTGACCCATTCTGTGTGTCCAGTAAGGGTATTCAGGCACGTTCCTGTTGATAAGGCCCATACTTTCACAGTGAAGTCTGCCGAGCCACTGACCAGAATATCAAGTTCATCATTGTAATCCACACTAAAAACTACAAGCAGATAGGGTACTAAATAAGGAATACCAGTCTGTATGCATGTGTTTTTCTGTCATATAGCCTCTAAAATCATATGCCACTACAGCTTTTACTGTTGATCTTGAACTGTATATATGAATTGTTGCCCTGGATTCCTAAGATTACATTGCAAAATTACTGATTTTTGTCCAAATTAAGAGCATGTACATCAGTGGTTCCTTTGTGGTTGGATCATGGCAAAGTGTAACTTAAGCTTGTTCCTATTATAAGAGTTCTAGTAAGTCAATTCCAGCAGGATTACTCACAGGGGAGCACACCTACACCAGAGTTGAGGATATTCTGAAGTAGAGGACAAAGAAGTTAATTATGATGGAAATGCAAATACAGATTCCCAGGTCCTATTGTGTTGTTTGCTGAAAGACCATTTTGTCTAAGGATGCAAAGAACTGCTATGGCCGTATGCTTCCTGCCACCTATGGTTTTTGGTAGACTCCGAAGTAGTGAATAACCATGGCATTTAACATTATTTCCATGCAACTGCAAAATATTACATGGTTAAGTTTTGGCCTTATTCAAGGGCACACAGATCTAGATCTGTCTCGCTGCTTCCCCCTTTCCCCCCCAAAGATGACTTGGGATAGAGCCTGAAAAAAAAAAAAAAAGCTATTGTGCAAAGAGCTAACTTAAATTACAATTTGTTCGATGATGATGTGTATTACTTGACTAGTGAAATTACAAATTGAAAAATCCAACATACCTGCACCAGTATGTCCTCTAAAATGCTGTGTCTTTGCCCCAGAGCTCCATTCCCAACAGGCTACTGTGTTATCAAAAGATCCTGTTACAAGCTTTTGCTCATCAAACTTCACTGCAGCACAAGTGTGTGTCTGGATACCATATATGCACTGACCTGTGCTTACATCCCACAGTTTTGCAGACAAATCATCTGATCCTAGAATAGAAAAGAACAGGGTAATTGGAAGGAAAATGTAAATAATATTTCCAATCCTATACTGGTCTTGCATGTTTGTCTTACAGTATTTTCATAAAATCACAAAATAGTTATGGTTGGAAGGGACCTCTGGAGGTCAGCTCTTCCAACTCCCCTGCTCAAGCAGGGCCATCTAGAGCCGGTTGCCCAGGACCACAACCAGATGGCTTTTGAATATGTCCAAGGATGGACGCTCCACAGTCTCCGTGGGCAACCTGTGCTCAATTACTCTCACAGTAAAAATGTGCTTTAGAGGGGACTCCCCGTGTTTCAGTTTGTATCCACTGCCTCTTGTCCTCACTGGGCACCACTGAAAAGAGCCTGATTCCATCTTCTTTGTACCCTCACTTCAGGTATTTACATACATTGATAAGATCCTCCCTGAGCCCTCTCCTCTTTAGAATAAAAAGTCCTATCTCTTTCAGCCTTTCTTTGTATGAGTGATGCTCCGGTCTCTTCCTCATCATCATGGCCCTTTGTTGTACTCTCCAGTGTGCCCATGTCTCTCTTGTACTGAGGAGCCCAGAACTGGCCACAGCACTCCAGGTGTGGCCTCACCAGTGCTGAATGGAGGGGAAGGAGCATGGCCCTTAACCTACTGGCAATGCTCCTCCTAAAGCAGCCCAGGATACTGTTAACCTTCTTTGCAGCAAGGGCATCTTGGTGGCTCCTGTTCAACCTGGTGTCCACCGGGACCCCTGGGTCCTTTTCTGCCAAGCTGCCTTCCAGTTGGGTGGCCCCCAGGATCCACTGGTGCCGAGGAGTTGTTTCTGCCCAGTTGCAGGGTTTTGCATTTTCCCTTGTTGAATGTTTTCTCATTAAATAGCACTTTCAAGCTGTTTTAATAGGGAATAAGCCCTAATTTTAAGTCTTAGCGCTACAGCAAAGCCTCTTGTTTTCATGTTAATTAAGCTACTAGATATCTGGCCTTCCATTTTTCTCATACCCTTTTAGCACCTTCCATAGATTCCAGCACTGCCTCTCACTGACAGTGTCTACTGAAACAGACCCATCGAAGTCACACCACTCTCAGGTTTGCAGAGTCACTGACTATACTGTAAGCTTTAGTTTGTTTCAGGTAGGAAAGGAGTCCACCAAATCTCAAAAGACAGCAGATGAATACCAGGAGCCATGACCTACCAGTCTCCTTTTGCTCCCCAAAGTTTAAAATAAACTCGTAACAGCAAGTCCAGGCTGCTGGCTTTGGAGAGCAGAATAAAACCCCAGGCCCTTACACCCATTGTTTCTCCTGGTGGTTTCAGCACAGAAGCGTACCACCTTTCAGAAAGTTTTGACAATGCTGCTTCCTGTGCATTTACATTCCCTGCTGAGCAGGGAAGTGAAAGACTGGCTAGAGTCTAGTTGTTGGTTTCTAGTAACCATCTTAACGTACCAACAAATGTGGGAGTACTTAGCCTGTATTCCCAACATATTCTATAGCACTGTCATCTCAAGTGACTGGGAAATCCCTGGAATACGCTCTGATAGCAGTTCTGTTATTATTCTTTCCTACTTAAGGTTTCATATTTGTTCTGTCTGTATTTTTAAGTTCAGACTGAAATTTTGAATTCTGCAGTCTTCAGGGAGGAAGCTAAAATTATCGTTACAATGTGCAAGTCAGACTATTGCACTTTACATACATTGCACAGATAATTGCACTTATACATACACAAGCATTTATATCATGTTAAGAACTGAAAGTGCTTACAGACCGTATCAGAGAAACTGTCTGGTTTCAAGGAAGAAGACAGACTTCCTGCCACACCTTGGGATACTTCAGTGATCACATAGCCCAGATAAGGTCCCTTCAACTGGAAGTTATCTTCTAAGATGATAACTAACATATCTGTACTTCTCAAATGGGATTACTAATCTGAAGCATTTTACCCACTGATACTGTTTTTTTTGTCTCCTTGTTTTCCTATTAAAGTGACAAATGAGTTTATTAGTGTGCCAGGTATTTCAGAAATTGAAAAAAAAAAAAAAAGTCGTATTTTTGAATCATCTGAAATTGCATTAGCACTATGAAAATAATCTGTCTGGTAAAGGAAAAGCAAAATGTCATTAATCATATGGGGGGTGGGGGCAGAAAACAAAGAATTGTAAGACTCCAAGTTTTCTGTCCTTCCTACCTGTACACAGAAGTCCATCTTTATAGTAAAGTGCATATACTCTGGCACTGTGTCCAATTAAAGAGGATGTCTCAAAGGCTTCGTGGTCCTTCAGTTGCTTCATCCTTAAAATAGCCTTTAGGTAAACCTTCTTCCAATGCAGAGGATCCTGAACAGAGTCATCTATCTGCCAACCCAAATTCTTACACGCAGTCTGCCACACCTCTGTACAGGCACTTATAACCTTATTCCACTGCTTAGAGACGAGGCAACATGTGAGTAGGGTCTGAGGATCAAGCCATTTTAACAGATAAAAACTAAGTTCCAATGGAAGAAGTTTGAGGAAGTCCCTCTTGAGGAGAATCTCTAGATTATTGGAGAGGTGCCTGAGCTGGACTGCTCCACTCAAGCTAATCAGGTGATCCAGAGTTTCATTTTTCTGCAAGTCCGTCAGAGAAAGAAATGTAATAGAAATGTTATCAAGCCATGCTTCAAAGTCCTTTTTCTCCATAAGGTTATGGAAAAATTTACCTGTGATACATCAAAATACTGTATTAGTTCTGTTCAGAAAACAAGGTAAGCATCACATCTTTATTACTGGTACATCAGTACTCCAAATGGCATGTTAACACATAGACTTAAGTGACCAAATGTGTTTTTTAAATATTCATTAGGTTAGGACTAAGAATTTGCATGCACTTTGAACTATTGCTTGTCCCGCATCAGGCTTAGAAGTGAATTGTATGAAGCTAGTGAATGTTAGCATTCATTATGAACATTAACATCTTTCTTGTTCTAGGTTAAGACTTCCAAATTCTGAATCCAATAAGGTAAGGCTTAGTTTAAGTTTTAAATGTCTTCTGGCAAATAAACACTGTCGTACAGTTTATTCATGGATTATACTGATATAGGGAAGAAAGCAAAGCATATACACAGATTGATAAACTTGCTACTGACAAAACTAATTCATACCTTTGTCCTGAACTATTTGGAACAGAAAGCAGGCAATTTAGTTTTTTTAGCTATAGAGAGATGACTGAAGAACTGTTTTGAAGCACGATAGCCATCTTCCTTTTTGGCTCATGTAAACGCTATAGATTGTACTGGCCTAATATCAGTTTTGCCATGTTTGCACTGTTTTGACCTAAACAGTTGTGCTGTTGGTTTTTTTTTTTAAATTCCTGGGGTTTTGTCCTATTTTTTCCAGTGTATTTCCAGTGAAAAGAACTAACTGTGAAACTGAGGGTTTGAAATACTACCTGCTGAACTCTATGCATTTATACTACCCTGAGGCATCTCAAGTTCCTACAATAAGCTTGGACAAGTGGTTAACAAGACAAACATTGGCCAAACAATTATAAAGCCAAAATTATTTATTTTCTTTGGAAGATCTAATTCCATTCTTTAGACAACTGGCTGAATTTAATTCATAGAAGCTCCCAAACCCAAAGAACTGAGGAATCTGAGTGGGAGTTAACTCTATACAGACATTTTACCTTCATAGAGTAAGATCTTAAAGTACACCTCTTAACATAACATAGTAGCACAGAAAAGTACAGCCTTCCCTGTGAAAGGCTGCACGCGGTGTGCCACCGCTGCTAAAAGCACAAGGCGGCACTGGGTGTCAAATGCAGAGAAACAGCTGCTCCTATCGAGTCACAAGTTCATACAGTAACTTTTACTGCTGACAGCACTTACCAGCTTTCCTCAGCATATATGGCAGAGACTATATTTGCTGATCTCTTTAAAACAAAGGTATGTGTTCTCTTTAAAACAAACAAACATTTCTAACAGGCTCCCTATGAATAAAAAATAGGTGAGCTCTAAGGCATTGCTGTAGTCAATACACGAAGTTAATACTGAAATCAAGGGCTGCTGTGAGGTCCCGCAACCGATGCCGTGAGCACGGGGCTCTTCTGGGTGTCAACCAGCGAGCCCCCTCCGCTCCCCGCCCGCTCCCATGTACCTCCGCAGCGACAGCCACGGCGAGGGCCGCAGACCTCCAGCACCGCTGCTGCCGGCGCCGCTCGCCCGAATCCCGCGGGCCGCGGCGCTCACCTCAGGTAGCGGCCCGGCGCGGAGCGTCCTTCAGTGGGCAGCCGCCGCGGCTGGCGCGGCCCCCCGGAGCCCGGCATGGGCTGGGGCTTCCCTGCGGCCATGGCTCGCACGACAGGACAGGCTCCCGGAGCTTCCGCGGCCCGCACAGCAGCCTGCGGGCACTCGCGGCAGGAGGCCGCGCTCGGGCGGGACTGGGTGCCTCCGGCACGGGAGGGGAAGGTAGGGGCGGGGCGACACCGCACCGCGGCCCCTGCGCCGGGGGAACCGGCCGGCACCGTGGGAAGGCGCTCCCCGGGACCCGTTGCTCTCCGCGGCCAGGCAGCTTCCGGCGCGTGCCCTAGACGTCATCACTCGCGCCGCTGCAGTCGGCCGCTTCCGTATGGGCTGGAGTCCTGGGGCGCCGCCGCAGCATTGCGCGCGGGGCCTGGCCCGGCTCTTTCCTGCCTCGCGGCCCGCGCAGCCCGGAGGGAGGCCGCGGCAGGCGCGCGGCTCGTGGCGGCTGCCTGTGGAGCAACGGTTGGGGCTGGCCGCGCTGAGGCGCTCCCCGCAGACCGGGTATGGCTGCGGAGGAGTCTCGCTGCCTGCTGGGTTACCCTGACTCCGACTCCTGTCCGAGGTGAGCGCGGGCGCCGCGACCCGCCGCTGTGGCGGGCTCGGGGACGGCGCTGACTGCCCCGGGGCCTGGCCACAGCGAGCTCCGGGCCGGGCCCTCTGTCGGGCCCGCCCGAGCGTTAGCAGCTCCGGTGAGGGGCCGGAGGCGGGAGGTGGGGGCGGCGTGATCCTTGTCGGCCTCTCCTGCTTCAGAGTGCAGAACACGAAACTGTACCTGGCCGCGTTCGCCGCTGTCCTGGGACCGCTCAGCTTTGGTTTTGTGCTGGGTTATAGCTCGCCTGTTATTCCAGAGTTGAGGAAAATCAACGATCCTAAACTAAGGTTGGACAGCAGCCAAGCCTCGTGGTTTGGGGTAGGTCTCTGTATGATGTATTGCCATTTTGTGATTTCACTTGAAAGCATAGGTCCAAGAAGATGCTGTTTATGTGATGGGGCCATACTCCTCTTAAGAATGGGGGTAAATGCAGATCTTGGTAATGAAATCCAGTTGTGGTTGTTTTTTTCTGTTATTGATTCAATTGCTTCCCATGTAACCGTGCTATTACGTTCTGAAAATTCTGGTAGCATATACTAATAAATGCCCCTGTTATCTGGACAGGCTGGAGAGTTGGGCAGAGAGAAACCTAATGAAATTTAACAAGGGCAAGTGTAGGGTACTGCACCTGGGGAGAAATAACCCCAAGCACCAGTACAGGTTGGGGGCTGACCTGCAGGAGAGCAGCTCTGAGAAGAAGGACCAGGGAGTCCTGGTGGGCAACAGGATGACCATGAGCCAGCAATGTGTCCTTGTGGCCAAGAAGGCAAATGGCATCCTGGGGTGCATCAAAAAGAGCGTGGCCAGCAGGTCGAGGGAGGCTATCCTGCTCCTCTACTCTGCCCTGGTGAGACCCCATCAGAAATACTGTGTCCATTTCTGGGCCCCCCAGTTCAAGAAGGACAGGGAACTGCCAGAGAGGGTACAGGAAAGGGCCACAAAGATGATTAAGGGCCTGGAGCATCTCTTCTACGAGGAGAGGCTGAGGGACTTGGGTCTTTTTAGTCTGGAGAAGAGAAGACTTAAGGGGGATCTAATCAATTCTTACAAATATTTTAAGGGAGGGTACCAGGAGGACGGGACTGGTCTTTTTTCAGTGGTGCCCAGTGACAGAGCAAGAGGAAATGGGCACAAACTTGAGTATAAGAAGTTCCACCTAAATGTGAGGAGGAACTTCTTTACTGTGAGAGTGGCAGAGCACTGGAACAAGCTGCCCAAAGAGGTGGTGGAGTCTCCTTGTCTCCTTCTTTGGAGACATTCAAAACCCGCCTGGACAAGCTCCTGTGCAACCTGCTCTAGGTAGACCTGTTCTGGCAGGGGGGGTTGGACTAGGTGATCTCCAGAGGTCCCTTCCAACCCCATATGATTCTATGAACTTATTTTTGGTGCTAAAATGTGTTCTAACTGTTCTCATGTTTCTCAGTTGAACCTGTTAAGGGACCGCAGAAAATAAACTTTTTAATAAGTTAGTGTAATCCATCAATGCAGGGAACATATGTTTTTTAGATATAGGCTGGACTTTAGTCATGATAACAAATCCTTCGGGGCCTTAAAACAGTTTGAGGCCTGTTTGGTAATGGATGGATTTGTAGACAGATTAAGAAACAGTTAACTGCTGCTTTTTTTCCTTCATTGAAAGAGGTTTTTATGTAATATGAAAATTGCTTGCAGTTCAATTGTGGTGAGTAGTGCTTCTTGACTATGTTTTGATTAAGAAGTTAATGTTTCTTTTGATTTTTCAAAACACCTGCATATTCTTGTACTTTTTTTTAGAAGCTGCTACTTCTCAAGATTTTAAAAGAAATTTCTGTTATTTATTTGTATGTATGTAATTTTTTTTAATTTGTTTTTTGAAGTCAGTAGTAACATTAGGAGCTGCTGCTGGAGGAATACTAGGAGGCTATCTTGTGGATAAAGTTGGGAGAAAGCTGAGTCTAATGCTGTGCTCAATACCATATGTCTTTGGATATATAGTTATTATATCTGCTCAGAATGTTTGGATGCTTTATTTTGGACGAGTGCTGACAGGCTTGGCCAGTGGAATTACTTCACTTGTTGTTCCGGTAAGTAAGACATTTTTCTGGGGGTGTGTGCATGCGTGGTTGCTTTTTTTTGTTTGAAGGGTTTTTGTTTCTTTTTCCGTAACAGTATTGTAGGTGGCTTAGGTGAAGTAACGGAGTAATTAGCCAAGGCAGTTTGTGGATTTAGAAGGAAGTAGTTTTTATAAAATTATATTTTGCTTTTTTTTAATCATGAAGAAAATTGAAATAAAGTAAGTTTTGTTTCTTCTAGTGGCACTTCTGTGCTATGCATTCCTGATACAGTCATGTGATCTTCCAGATTATTAGTCTCTTATTTGATTGCTTCTGTTTATATTCTACTATAGTCTAGTAATTTTTATCTCTTAAATTTCCTCATATATAACATTAGGGGGCACTTAGTTTTGGTGTGGGTTTTTTTTTTCTATTACCAACTGCTTTTAAGTCTTATATTTCACCAAACTCCTTGGTTTTGCAAATAAACTCTCACTGCTTACTCATCCTAGAGTAATGCTCTCTGATTCCATTTAGCTGTTATTTTCTGAATATTAACTTTTCCCATGCATTCAGGAATGCAGTAGGGAAATTGAGATAATTCATTCTGTTGTTGTCTGTCTTGTCTGGTATTATTTAACCTTTTGGATCTAGCTGAACAAGTAATAGTGTGAAATGAACCATCTAGAATTCAAGTTTGTTTCTTTTCTGGTGGTTCCAGCATTTCTAGCTTTTGAAGTGAGATGCAAACTAAAAACCAAAGGGTAAGAAGCACTCATAGTGAAGTATGGAATAAATGCTTGTTCTTTATCAATCTAGATGGTTGTAAAAATAAAATTTAAAAAAAGGTTCAGGGTGGTAGGGTCTAAATGATAATCTTGGGCAACTTTCTGTGTTGTTGGAAGGTTAGTCTGTTGTGTTAATTCTTCGGAGGAATTCTGTCTGCTTTACAAATGACTGCTTTCTCTTTGTTTCACGGAGCTGAGGTCTAAGTTCCCAAATGTAAAGGGCTTAACACACAGCCAACAGTGAAAGATCTGTGTGACTGCAGTGATGAGGGAGGAGACTGTTGTATGTAATACCAGGTTTCTGTAGCTCTAAATTATTATTGAAATAAGGATGACTTATTTTCCTTCCAGAAAAAGTAAGAACTTAAATGATTAGAAAGGATTGTACATATAAATACATAGGATTTCTGGTTTGTGTATACAGCTAAACTGTAGGTGTTGACTTGGGGTCAATATATTTAAAAATAGCTGGAAAGTGTAAGTTGACCCCAAATACTGGTTGAGGTATGATGCTGTTCATATAATCTGTATTAAGATGAGCTGTCAGTTTTGAACTTCATGGAGAACAAAATAATTTGACCTCTTTACGTTGAATTAAAAATTTAAAACTTTCCCTGCAAACAGTTTTATATGTGGCTTGGGCTACTGTTTATGCAAAGACTGTTCCAAGCTCTAGACTGCTTTGTGATGATGCATTTCTTGTTGAATATGGCTAACAAAAGAAACTCTTGCTAATGCAAGCTTATTCACCTTTAGGATACTGATACTGCATCAACATTCTTCTGGCTTAGGTCCTCCTTTTTTTCCAGGGTTTTTTGTAAGGCCAATATACATTTTTGAGATGGGTCTTTACTTATTCCATTTTCTTGAAGTTATTTTAAAGGAAGGGAGTTACTAGGAAATACATCTGTGGGTTTTTTTAGAAATTAATTACTCATCAAGTCCTTGATCCAAAATTGGATAGAAGTAATTATTAGATGTTTTCTCCCTATGTTTTAGGTGTATATATCTGAAATATCTCATCCTAAAGTCCGTGGTATGCTTGGCTCTTGTGTTCAGTTGATGGTGGTGACTGGTATACTGGGAGCCTATGTTGCAGGTATTGTGGTTAGGGTTCTAGGTTACAAAAAAGAATTAATGCATGTAATGAAAGAACCGCACTGAAGAATTGAAAGGAAACGTTAATTTGTTTGCGCAACTAATTGATGTTTACAGTCCTCTTTCCTTTGTTTTTGTTACCCAGGAATTACACTAAAATGGCGCTGGCTGGCAGTGTTGTGTTCTTTTCCATCCTGCATAATGCTGCTGTTCATGTCCTTCATGCCTGAAACACCGAGATTTCTGCTGAATCAGAACAAACACTCAGAAGCTATAGCTGCTTTGTGCTTTTTGCGGGGACCACACGTGGACCATGCCTGGGAATGTAGGCAGATTGAAGCTGGTGTTCAGGAGGAGGTGATGAGAACCTGATTTCCTCTTTAAAAACCTCTTGTATGGAGATAACATCTGAAAGCATATAGTGCAATTAAAAGGGTTTTACCAAAGCTTAGTTAATAGCCCCTTCTACAAATGGTGGTCCAAACTGTTCCCTCATACAAATGAAACTCAAGAAACAAGTGAGATTCAAAGAATATTTTTCCTCTGCCTTTCAGCTGCAACTGCTATCGCCGTTGACTGCCATCAGTGAACATGAGTAGCAGTCGGGTTTATGATCTTGATAATTATATCATAGCTCTCTAGTTTTTTGCTTTATTTGGCAATTTAGTAGGATTGTTCAACACCTCTAACACTAATTTCTTATTGTTTGTGTTGTATGAATGCATTTTCTCTTGCGTCTCTAAAAGCATCATTTAGTCTTTTGTGAGATGTGTGCTTAAATAAGCAGGTCTAGCCATTGAAGTTCAGTTTCTGCAAATCGCAGATTCATTCCTGTTAACTTTCTCTACTAAGTACTGTCAATTTCTGTCTCTAGAACCTGAGAAGGGGGGAAAAATGTTTTTCTGGCGTTCTCAGATATCTTCAAATGTAAACATTTTTACTTCTAAGGCACTTAGTTTTGCCAAAGGTGGGGGGTGGGAGTGGGAAACTTCCTGAGTTTGAACAGATTGAAATGTTCTGAGGAGGCTTTGTGTCGGTGATGTTTTTGTTCTTTAATTTAAAGATAATTTTTTTCACCAATTCTATTGCTTAATCTTTTTAACAGAGACTGAATCTCTCTGAATTTAAGAACCCCTCAATCTACAGGCCACTTCTTATTGGTGTGGCTCTAATGTTCTTCCAGCAAGTAACAGGCATTAATGCAGTTATGTTTTATGCAGAAACTATCTTTGAAGATGCAAGCTTCAAGGTAATTAGTGTGTGTTTCCAAACTGAAGAATGTATATAATAGTTTCAGCTTGATCAGTGCTATAATAAGTCTCAAACACATAACAAACTGTCTTGACAATGATCCTGCCTGCATCATAAAAAACAGGATTTGGGTATTAGTGGGCTATTTTAGTTTCGTTTCTAGATACCCTCTTGACTGTGTTACACGGGCATACCTGAATGTTCCAGAGTTTTTTGGGGGGAAAGTATGTTGTATTTGCTAGTCTGAAATTTTGATACTGATAGTAATTCCTATTATAGTAATCTTCCTATAAAAATCTTATCAGAGTTGCAAATGCCGTGTTTCAGAGGAAGTGAAACTGTAGGGAGGAGCTGTGGCTTATTTTGAAGTTTATTAAGGGACTGGTATGTTGTCTCCCTGCGCTATTAATTTCTGTGGCGTAGTTTGTTTTCACATTCAAGAAACAAATGCATTTGTAATGCTTGACAAGTGATCCTCTTATCAGCCTGAAAGAGCAAATTCTCCCTATCTTTTATTTTGTTTCAGGACAGCAGAATGGCTTCTGTTGTTGTGGGTTCTATACAAGTATGTTTCACTGCTGTGGCTGCACTTATCATAGATAAAACTGGACGAAAAGTGCTGCTTTACATATCTGGTAAAACGTGTTACTGAACTTCTTCAGCAAGAAAAATTACTATATAGGACCAAAAAGTATCTTAACTGTTGGAGGAATTAAGTATTGCAATTTATGCTTTTTTTTTTTTAGTGGTTTGCTTTATAATTTGATATAACTGTAGACTTAAACTTGTAAGAGGAAATTATCATGTTATATTTACATTGTAGTTAGCTATATAGAGTCTTAAGGTGTTCTTTTTGTCTTCTTACTGGGGCAGTTTTTATTTTGAAATAGGTATGTCACTGAGACAGTTATTACTACTGTGATAATTTTTCTGCTTAATAAGGTCCAATGTCACGATACCCAATGCCCAAGTTGTCCACAAATGGCTATTTCAAAGTAATTTCTCTGTGGCTGCTGCTATTTTTATGGCACGCTGTGGTATTTAGTTATACAAAGACTATAATTAAAAAATTTAACTCTACAAGTAAATGTGCTAAAGAAAACAAATTCTGTTTTCTACAGTTGTGCTGCACACTCAGTAATAATGACTGCTGTTGAGACTGTATTGTTTGGCTAGTGTTCAGAATGCTTGTCTAGCATCTTTCGCTCATCAGGGCCAGTGTTTATTTCCAAGAACAGTATCTTTTGAGAAACACTTCTGTGAGGGCCAGCATATCTTATGTGTGGCTGACCAACATTTGGGTATTCTGCCACTCAGAAGAATACCCAAGTGGCAACCAATAACAACTTCGTTATTGCTTACTTTTCAGGGATAATCATGGCTCTCAGTGCAGCGTTGTTTGGGCTTTACTTTAAAATTGTCCTTCTAGATCGAAACAATTCATCAAATCCTGATGTGTGGTTCACTCTAAATTCAGCATCCCAGGGAACAGAAAGCAGCATCTCCTGGCTTGCAGTAGTGAGCCTAGGGCTCTTCGTCGCTGGTAAGTGGTACAGGCTTCTAATTAGCTGTTACACAAAACTCAAACTTTCTGATGAATGTGGCAATTTTGTTCCATTTTTCCACGTTATTGATGAATGGAAGTAAGTTGTGTCTTTCACAGACCTTTTCAGTGTATAATGCAAAGTTGATTTCAGTGTCCACAGCCCTGGTGAAAGAGCTAGCAACTTAGTTAAGCCAATTCCCTGGAAAATGAATTTATACCTCCTTGTACTAATACTAAGTAGTAATTGCTCAAACTGCTATACAGTTGTGGAAAAAAACAGTCTTTGTTAGTGTCTGAACCACACTAAATTCTGTGATGGTACAAGGCAGCAGTAGTTAGAAACAAGGCCAGTTTTTAAGCTTACCTCTTCAGAGACTTTGTGGCAAGAAGTTCTGCTTGTTAAGAATATTCTTGTAATTAATTTGATGTAAAATACACTAGAAATGAACTAGTTTATCATGCTGCCCTAAAATAACTTACTCTCTTTCCTTCTTATAGAGGTACTGTTTTAGTGGAATCATCCAAGAATCTATAGAGGGAAAACTGCATCCCCCTTACTTGATTAATTTGGGCACCATTCAGCCTTTCCTTTAACATGTACTTGCATTTATTCTCTTCTGTTTCTAATTGCAGGTTTTGCCCTTGGCTGGGGTCCTGTTCCATGGCTGGTGATATCTGAAATCTTCCCGCTTAAAGCTAAAGGCTTATCAAGTGGTGCTTGTGTGTTAACAAACTGGGTTATGGCCTTCTTGATAACCAAAGAATTTAATGATTTTATAGTAAGTATTGTAAATTTACAATCTGTTTCTTATAACAGGGAAATGTATTAAAGATGCTTCTGAGGGAGCCTTGAGCCACAGTCTTCTGTGGCAATACAGAACTGTAGTTGTACAGTAGTGAGTGGTAATAATGTGTTTGGTTTTTTCCTCTCCCCCAGGGTTTCTTAACATCCTATGGCACATTCTGGCTTTTCTCTGCCTTCTGCTGCCTCAATGTAATTTTTACAGCCTTTTATGTTCCTGAAACAAAAGGACAGACCCTAGAACAAATTGAGGCCTACTTCAGAAGATCTTAAGCCTGAGGCTTTTTATATTGATACGAAACATTCATATGAATTCTGGTGCTATGGTTGAAACTAACTGCATCACATAGCAGACATCTTAGTTACTAAACTTGCTACCAAATGATTTTAATGAATTTTGTAAAATCTGAATTCTGTTTTTTAAAAAAGTATCTATGGGCATCTGCATACACTTCTGCATATTCCCTGTAGGAAATCTCCTCTGTGCGGGTTTGGACATACTCTTTTCGTTAGATTCCTGTGTTCTTTTCACCTGGTGCAGACTGACTGTAATGGCCAAGTAAGAATGTTAAGTATATTGGCCAGTATCTTTTTTCTAAGATGTAAATTCAAGTCTAATTTTGTAAATAAATAAATTTCCCTGCTATACTTTACCTTTTCCTTACGTCACATGCTACAGTGAAGAAGTGATGTCACCTGCTAAATATTTTTCAGATTGCAGTACTTTACCTTTGTGTTGTTGCTACTATTTCTAGGATGCCTGATTGTGGAATAAGTCTTGGTCCCTGCTGCAGATGAATGCTGGCTTTCACGGGCGTTAGTGTTAAGTTTGCGTTATTTTTCCTATTGCTGTCAAGTTGACTAGGAATGCATTTAAATCACAAGAAGGGTTGTAGCTCTTAAGAGAATGTACGTCAGAATTCAGAAATGAGCATTGCTTTTTCAAAAGGAATTACAAGGTCTTGGTGACAGCAAGAATATACTCTTAGCCAGAAAAGGGAAAAAACCCTCTCTTGCAGTGTTAATTTAAGCGGTAAAGTTCTCCAACTGGAGCAGGTCTCTGAAAGTCTAAAAGATGCCTGGAAACATAAACCAATGCTGGATTATAATTGTTGTCCAAGACAGGTAACGCTTAAGACACAAACACCAATCTCACAGGTTACGATACAGCACTTCAATGAATGACATCTCTGAAACAAAATTTCTAGAGAACTCAAATGGAAACAGTAATCCAGAGCTGTCTGTGATAGCGAACTACCTCCTGTCTTTTTAATTTCTTGTCTGATGAACCAAATTTGTAAAAGCCATTAGTTTTGCATGTGCAAAAGAAAGAAGTAAGGTCAAGTTTATGGTTTATTACATATGAAGGAATAAAACATCTGTTATTCCTTCCCAAAGGTGATAAATGGCACTTCAAACAGTTCCAGCTGTGATAGGACTGTTTCTATTTGGATGTCACATCTAAAACACAAACCATATACACTATCACATGACATTAAAAACAATGGTGATACAGTGGTATTTAAGACAAGTGGTAGGTAAAGAATTTTTGATCACAAACTTAGCAACAGTCTTAACAATACGCGGCTATTACAAAGCAGTCTGCTAACATTCAAAGACTTAGTTGAAACTGACGTTCCAGGCTGATAACACTTTTTGCATAAACCTCTAGAGACGCAACATTTTCCATTCAACCAGATAAATACTTAGTAGAGCTATAAATAAATATGCAGAAAACAATTCTGAAATTTTATCTTCAAATCATGTGCTAGTATCATGGTTTCCAATAGCAAGCAGGACTCAGTTGCAGGTCAGCAACCAAGTGAAGCAGGCAGTGGACAGGCTGGTGAAGCTGCTGTGCTCAATTTGTACAAGTTGCATGCAGGTACCGATGCTTGTGGCATACTGTCATGGGAGCTTTCCCCTATGGTTAGTATTAGGTTCTCAGGGTATAATTTATTCTTCCACAAAATCAGGCTAAGCCTATCTGAGAAAAATACTGCTTTAACAGAATTAGCAAGCACTGTGCACATGAACCATGGCATCAAATTTTTAATGACAATAGTATGATACTTATTTTCATACACACACGGCACAAAAATTATTCTGAAATAACCTATTGCTTGCAGATGGGACTTCGCCCCTACACCCTGTAAGATCACATTACTTTAGATTACTATATATGCTTAGTACTTTTAACCCCTTAAAACTTGTGGTAGAATTTACAAATATATACACATATATGTATATACATACATATATGTATTAAAAACCAAGTCCAAACCCAAATGATATGTATCTCAAATGCAGACTAAGCTCTGAGTAAGCTGCTGCATCTGCAAGCACAAGTTCTAGATCTACACCTTCAGGAAACCATGCATGAGCTTGAATCTGTGGCGTGGTCAAATATACATATAATGGCAGAAAGTAAATGTCAGGAGCAGCAAGCGAGCATGTGTAACTGGTTATGAAATAATGTTATAGTTCATGTGGGTGGTCCCTGTCCCCTGCCCTAATAAGAACTGTTTAAATATTTATTCAGTTGACTAGCCTGGTACTACAAAAAAAAAAAAATATTAATTTGAATCTACCAATCAATTACAAATGTTTGCACGTGTACCAAGAAAGTCACATGAAGGCAGACAGCAAACCTCAGCAAGTTCGCCGATGACACCAAGCTGTGTGGTGCGGTTGACGTGCTGGAGGGAAGGAATGCCATCCAGAGGGACCTGGACAGGCTGGAGAGGTGGGCTCATGCACACCTCATAAAGCCAAATGAAAGGTCCTGCACCTGGGACTTGTCAATCCCAGGCACAAATACAGGTCAGGCAGAGAAGGGCTGGAAAGCAGCCCTGAGGAGAAGGACCTGGAAGTGCTCATGGATGAGAAGCTCGACATAAGCCAGCAGTGCGCATTGGCAGTCCAGAAAGCCAACTGCATCCTGAGCTGCATCAAAAGAAGTGTGGCCAGCAGGTTGCGGAAGGTGATTCTGCCCTTCTACTGTGCTCTTGTGAGACTCCACCTGGAATCTGGTGTCCAGCTCTGGAGTCCTCAGCACAGGAAGGACATGGACCTGTTGGAACAAGTCCAGCGGAGGGCCACAAAAACGATCAAAGGGCTGGAGTACTTCTACTATGAAGACAGGCTGAAAGAGTTGGGGTTGTTCAGCCTGGAGAAGGCTCCAGGAAGACCTTATAGCAGCCTTCCACTACCTGAAGGGGACCTACAGGAGAGCTGGAGACAGACTCTTTATCAGGGAGTGGAGCAATAGGACAAGGGATAATGGTTTTCAATTGAAAGAGGGGCAATTTAGATTAGATACTAGAAAGAAATTCTTTACTGTGAGGGTGGGGAGACACTGCAAAAGGTTGATCAGAGAAATTATAGATAGCCTATTCCTGGAAGTGTTTGAGACCATGCTGGATGGGGCTTTAAGCAACATGGTCTAGTGGGAGGTGTCCCTGCCCAGGGCAGGGGGACAGTTGGAACTCGATGATCTTTAACCATTCTAACCATTCTATGAAACCTGCTGCTCATTCTGGGTGCCACTTGCATCCTGTATGTTATGCAAACCCCAAGAACCCAAGCCAACCAAACAAAACAACACTCAACAACACTCTCCCCCCCCCCCCTCCCCCAGCCCCAAACCAGGAAAGGACTGTAATCAGACACGCCCTATTTGTTCCTTGCAAACCAGAAACTGAAGGTATCTAGCCACCCATCCAACCTAGAATCCATAAATAGGACCTGGCATTTTCAATCTGCATGAGGGTCTTTATCTCTCCTTAGAAGGATCTGTTGTGTTACTTTCAAACATTTATAAAATTTATGTGTATACTGAATTGCCACTAGAAAAAAGAGCTGGACAAAAATGATCGTTAGCCTACAACAGTTCCTAAAGTCCAAGCTCTACAGACCTTAGGAAGGGCTCATCAAAGCCTCAGCCTTAAGAGTTGCATATTATGTCTGTGTCAAAGAATTAACTTGGCTCGTGTGCCTCCAGCATCTTGAGTTCCAGTCACACTTCACAGCTGTAGTGATGGTTTAGACATATGCCGTAATGGAAATGCAGGAGAAAGGTGATGAATAGCTCAAAATGTTGCATCTGCATTTTGGACAGACACAAAATGCAAGGACATGGCACTGATGCTGTTTTGAATGGAGGTACCTGGTGGGTACTGTGCAGATGGTCTGCAGTGGTCCCTTCCAACCTCAACTACATCATGATTCCATTTGTCATTACCCATACTGGTGAGGAAGTAAAAATGTGTTTTAAATAACTGCCTGTACAGTCTAATGCTTGCACCAAAATAAATGACATTCCTATAATTTAGTCAGATAAAGGCATAGTGCTGAAGTTACAATACCATTAGCCCAAGGGATTAAGAGCCCTGCCTTCCAACAAGCCTAGTCATCTGACATGGGTCTGAAGGAGAGGTTGCATAGATGTACAAAAACCTTGTCCTTTATAAACGATGCACAAGAGCTGCATCACTGCTACCAGCTGGCTTTTGTTTTGATTTTAATTAGCAGTCTGAATGGTATGGATCCAAGACAGTATTTTGAGAGAAACAATGGCTAGAAGCTAGTTCAGAGGATGCCAACTCATGACACTAAGAGGCATGTAATGCACGGTGGTCTGATGAGACTGTTGAGAGCCCACAAAAACCACATCCTTGCAGAGTGGATATTTGTCCACCTGTGCCAGCAATTTTACATTATTGTGGGATATTTTGTCTTTCGATGCAATAGATGTGATAAAGACCTTCATAGAATTTGGTTCTTGTGGCTTGTGTCAAATAAAATTGGAACATTATTACCAAGTTCTCTGCCTCATACCTATACTCTGGGCTGCTCTCATACAGTGTAGGTAGTAAACTACATACACATGAGCCTGAAGCCTCAGCTGCCATCTCCAGGTGCTTTATAAACCAAATGTATTTGGCCTCATCTCTCCCAACTTCTTTTGCTAGGTCTAACATTAACCCTACATCCCTGCAAGGCATGCTGGTTAATTACAGAAGTAAAAACTCAAGAAGTGGCAGCCTTGTTAAGGCACTTACTGCATACATTAGGAATGAAGACAGGTATTTTTTTTCCCAGGGTTCAGATGCTTCCAGTCCTGTACTAATGGTCTATTAGGTCTGGTAGTTCCCATTGTGACCTGCATAACAGCTTGCACCTGATCCATTGAAGTCAAGCTGTAGCATAAAATTCAGCTGGGAGGTGCAGGGGAGGCAGTTGCTGGGCTTCCCTCCTCAAACTATACCAACATCCTATTGTAGATAAGTACCGCGAAGATAGTCCAATCTGTTTTTGTCTGGCTCAAGCAATCAAAATTAATCTGGACTCCTTACAGTCTTTTTGCTGTTTGTTAGTATTTGCTAGATGTCATCAATGCTGTGATTACAGGTAGCCCTTCAAAAGTTCACACACACACACACACTCTCTCTCTTACTTTATGGCAATACTCTATAATAGTCACCACTGTGGTTCTGGTTAAGGAAACCCAGTTATGGCCCCTCTTTCTATAATCAACTTATGACGCAAATGTCACATCTATGTGCACCCTGACCACCATCATAGCCAGTGGTCAAGCCTTCTGTCACGCTTTCCTCATTCTTCTTGATCTCCCTAGTGCTCCATCTCTAAAGCTTGTCTTTCAGGATACCAAAATATGTGTTTGTTCAGTTTCTTCCAAACAAGTTTTAAAATCTCCATATACTGCTTCAACTGCTATCAAATGAAGGCTTAGTCATGTCAAATCATGCTAGAATAGCACAAGTGAACACCTGAAATATATTTTAAATCTGATAACCTAACAGTGCAAAGCAAAGTTTCCAGTTAAAATTGTATTTTAACTAAAGCTCCACTTTTGCAATACACTGGTACAGTCTTCAAGAACACCCACATAACCAAAGTGAAATACTACACTGAGAAATCCATTTATGGAAAAAGGTGGTGCTTTTGCTTTCTAAAAATATCTAAGTGCAAGCAGTGCTCCTGAAAGTGCATTCACGAAGTCCACAGAAGTTTTTACAACTTCCAGGAGAATAAGCACCACGTGATACTTTCAGATTGATTTTTTTAAACCTTAGCTGTCCAGATAAATAGGACGGGGTAAATTAACACAATCTCTAGAAACATACATTCTCAAAAAGTATTACAAGCTCTTGCAAAGACTTTGAGCTGGCACTTCCTTTTAAATGCTTATCAAGGTTCATCACCACACATCTATGGGTGCAAAAATACTGAAACAATAGTAGCCACTGGTTAGTACTGCTTCTGCTCCTAGACTAATTACTGCTGAAAGCATTGCTTCTTTTGTTGATCAGCCACTCCAGTTGAGAGTAAGACATGATTCTTTCAGGTAAGGCCTTGCATCTTTTTTTAGGTGTATTATATACAAGAAACTGGGCAAAAAATATGTTGCAAAACCAGTTTTACATTCAGACAGACCCAAGCAAAAGGCACACATCTCCAGATGGTCATGCTTGGACAGAAAGTGAAATCATGACACATGAATGGTATTATGAAATAAAATCAAGGATACGGAAATATTTCTACATATAGAACAATAAATACTTCCTAATAAAGCTAAAATCATCAAAGCCTGGAAGCACCACACTTTCATGCAACAAAACAAAGAAAAAACCCCAAACAAAACAAAACCCATTCAAAATACTGTTTAAAACTGATTTTTGGCGTACAGGAAAGGATTATTAAAAATAATTTAGCTTTAAACATGAAACCCTGCCTTTAACATAAAAAAAATAAAATCTAAGATGACTATTTCATCATAGGAAACTAGCTTCTTAGCACTGAAATTTCAGTCTAGATCCAGTTAGAGAAATATGATCATCTGGAATAATGACTTACACTCTTGAGGCAAGAGCAGCCAATAGCTAATGCTGATGTCTGCATAGGAATCTTCGCGTAGTCAGAAAGAAAAGCAGCGGGTGGCTCTTCTGCCTATACTGGGAAAATCTGTAGGTACACTACAACAGTTTTCCGGTAGATGGAGAAATACAGCTGTTGTGGTTTTTTTTTTTTCTTCCAATTCTTAAGGAATATTTTGAAAGTTTGTGTTTTCTATAAAAAGTCTCTTTGCTCAAGGATTCTTACTGCCAAAACAGTTTCCAAGTTTCTCTAAAAAAAGTACATGGACAGGCCAGAGCAAAGAAAGCAGCATCTTCATATCTTACCTGATTGTTATAGAACATCCTTGATTCTTCAGTGAACATACCGCAGCTGCATCATTTCAAGGAGAGACTGCAATGTTTGGAAAGACCTTGCCTGCAAGCCTTGTTGTTTTGTTTTGTTTGGTTGGTTTTTTTTTTAAGTACTGAAAAACCAAAAGGAGTGATTGATGTTATGGAATAACATATGTTATGTTAGGAATTTTACCTCTCCATGTCTCACATGACATGACATAACACTGTTGTAGAACAACTCATTATAGTAACAGTAGTTAACTTAGCTGAATGTCATTCAGGTACTTCAAATTATAAGAAGCTCAGAACAAGTAATACTTTTTATTTACTTCAATTTCAGCCTAAATCTCTCATTGATTACCTACTCTTAGAATGCCACAAAAAGTAATGGTTCATTAACTGAGAAAAGAAAACATATCTATGTCAAAGATATAAGCATGATCAAATCAGGCTGAGCTAGCCAGAACAACACAGGTTCTATAAAGATTAATCACCAATACTTCCAGCCACGTTTTACCACTAGAAGCAGTGTTTGTGACATTCCCATAGAGCTCACAGAGTTGTAAGAAAATGTGAAGTAAGGAAGAAAGGTTTTAAGACTATCTTCACTTCAAGTCAATGATGTCTTCATCATATAAAGAAATCAGCTGAAATGGATAGCTAGATGGTGAGCTCTCCTCCCTGTTTGCTAAAGTATTGGGATCTGAACTAGTGGAAAGATGATGTCCTTCAGAATAGCTTTCAAATGAGTTTGAGATTATCCTGCAAGGAGGAAAACAAAAGTTACTAAAAAAATTATACAGATCAGAGCAAGTAGGATCAATGGCTATTTCTACATTCAATCAAGTTATCCTAAAGGCAGAGAACACCATTAAAACTGAGTTTTTCTCTGTTTACTCTGCTGAAAATTATCAAAAGGCAATGTTAATGAAGCCCCTCGCCCAAATAACTTCTACATAGTGAAATAAATCAAATATGGTTTTACATTGCAGCAGCTTTTTTTGTTTGTTAATCTCAGTCTGCTGTATCTTGGCTGAATTCTGCCATTACTCCACACAAACACAGATTGTGAAATCAGTGAAAACCAGAGAATGGCAGTGGGGTCAGGTAAGCAGAGCCAAACAGACAAATTCTATGGTGTTTCTTTGCAAAATTTATTCTGGAAATAGCAACACATGAGCATACGAAGAAAACAGCAAGCAAACCTGCACAGTGCAGATCTATTTGTCTAAATCCTAATGACAGGCTCAACTGCAGCAGGTCCCCACAAAATCCCATACAGTCTTGCTTTGCTCATTAACATGCCTTTAGCTAAAAGTATAATCATTTCAGTACTTACATAATTCAGACACATCTAACACACACACATTAGCATGAAATTCACACTGGCATTCAAAGGTCTCAGTCAGCCCCAGGCCAACCGAGATATGCATGAACAGGTTGAAAAACAATCAATTCTGAAAACATTTACAGCTTAACATAGCTTCTTTTCTAAAGCCAGTATATTTACCTGTCACTACTAGTTGATCTTACTGCTCCCTGCTTGGGGTCTGACTGTCTTCGAGGAGCCTTTTTTTGCTTCTGTGCACTTTCTGTCTTGGGTATAGGCTCATCCAAGAGACCTCAATAAAGGAATACAAGACTTACTACTCTCAAGCAAAAATAAAGCATTCATAAAAATGTTAAGGTATCTGTCGCTGGTTTCCATTAACTAGTTTCTACCTGGGTTAGCATATGTCATCCTTATATGTGATCAGACTGGCCAGACTATTTACAAATAATGTTTTCTCACAGTTTCATTTGTTTGTTTATACTACTTATTTATGAATACTGGTTGCATGTTACAAATCTGACTGTGATGGTCCAAAAATTAGACATTATATACTTGGCAATTGATATGTACACTGAAGAATGAGGAGAGTTTACCCAGCAATTCTTTACGTGTTCTGCTGGCAATTTCTTTAATTTCCATACGAGATAAGGATAGTGAGGGAGTAACTGGAAGAGAGGCAATGCCACTGGATGTTGTTGTAGTGATGACCTTGGGAGCCAAAGGTGACTTCAGAGGCCGTTCAATGCTTCGCCCAACCAGATTACTGAGAGGAATTTTGTACAGGTTTTTGCATGGAACTTCACCTGAAACACAGAAGGAAAAAAAGAACAGAATAATTTCTTAATACTTCCAAATGAAAAGTTATACAGAAAAGTTACGTTTGTTCTGCTGCGTGCTTTTTAACCCAAGTAAGAAAGATCATCTTAGCCCCACAGATCTTTCAATATAAATAGACTAGGAGGAGGAAGAAATGCAACCACATCACGCAGATCTGCAATTTGACTAGGAAAGAAAAAGAAGATTGTCTCTTGGTGATGTGATGAATCAGCAGTGGAACCAGGAAGTAAATTTACATGTCCTAAGGCTGGTATTCTGGCTAGAACACTGTGACTCTGCACTCTGTGCAATATTCCCCACATATATTAACATGTCCCAAGTATACCTGGAGCCTGGATCCCAAGTGGTTTAAATTATGGCTCCTCTTCTTAGATGACATAATATACCACGTGTTTTCCTAATTTGCAGGAAAAAACTCTAACAACTTACCATCAAATAGCACTGTCTTTTAAAAAATGAAATTGTGATTCCTTTCTCCTTTCCCCTTCTGCCCACAGTGCAGCAGCAGATTTAAGTGAGGAAGACACAGATGCATGTTGCATTTTGTAGTTGAAGTTCCCTCGTTTCTCCATTATTGTTCCCCTATAGACTGACTGTTCACAGATCATGTTAAACCAAATAGACTGCAAACTCTTTCAAGGCTAGAACTTCTTCTTACTTTTGGTTCAAAAAAGAGCTTTAACCATCCAGTTGCGGTTTAGCTTTTCTTAAATTAAAGGAATGGTGTATGTGAAATCTTAAGTTTTCCCACAACTTTATACCTTGCTTTGCATATAGCCAAAGATTCATCAAGCTACTGAAGCTTAATTCCTCCCCTTCTACAGAAATGATTTTTTCAAAACAGTTCTACCATGCGATCAGAAGAGACACTACAGGACAAAAACTCAGGTGCTTCATATCTGTGGATAAATAGAAAATCTCTATCTTCCAGACTCTCAGCTAGGAACTCAAAATCTTTTACCCAATCAATTTAATCTTAATAAACTCTAAAATTCAGTGAAATTCAGTGAAATATCAGCTACACTGAGATGTGACAGCTGCTGGAATCACAGATCATTATTCAATCTGCCTGGGAACCACGTTACCTTCTAGAGAAGAAAGAGGACATTCTGGCATTTCAGAAGCTGTTGGTGTTTGAGGAGAACTCCTTGAACTCATTTCCTTAGCACTGCTGTCAGATGATCCACTTACTGCAGCAGTAGCTTTAAAATAAATATCTGACTGAAATGACAAATAACTTATCATTAGTACAGCAAGACTTTCTTAACCATCTTCTGAGTAAGAGCTCAAATGTTTGTCCACTACGTTCTATTAGCAGCAATACAGCAGCAGTGAGAAATCAACCAGGGCTGGTCATGGAAAGGTTATCCCACTGTAAGCGGAGGGGACATCTGTGACATAGAGGATAGCACTTGCCCCATAAACAGCCACATATCTTAGATCTACATTACTGTGAGCAATAAAGGACAGTGAGATCGATTCTGATTCTCTACATACTTGATATAAACAAAGAGCACACAGATCACCAGTTACCACAGACTAAATAGCACACGTTTCAGTTTTGATTTGCTTAGATTTTGGTTACAGCAACTTTTTATGTGAATTAGATCCCAACATATCACAGAAATAGTCAAACGAAATTTTTCCGTGTCTTACCCTTGATGCTACAAGTTGAAGGTCAGGCACAACTGCTGTGTGGACTAAGTTCCCATTCACCACTAATCGGATCTCAATGGAATCAGTAGTGAAGGCAAGGATATAAGGAAAAGCACAGACTGCAATGAAACAAAAATTATTTGGCAAGGAAAAATGGTTAATATAAATGTTACTTGAATGGTCTGTGAAAACTGCTCTTGAGTATCTGACCCCTTCTGACATCTCCCTTTCCTATGAAAAGGGTTGTCTAACATACTGAGGGACACTGAGCTACATCAAGTCTGAAGAAAACTTCATTCTCTGTGCCTGGCAGACCGTAGACTGAATGGAAAATAAAAAACAGGAAAAAAAAGAAAAGAAAAAAAGTTCAGCAAAAGAAGAACTTGGCACCGAGTCTCCACTTTTTAAAACTGTCATTTGTAGAAACTTAGCTGAAGGTGCATCATCAATGTAACATGCTTATTCCTAGCATACATACTGTAATTCCACTAACAGTCAAGTACAAGCCTAAATGTAATGAAAAGAACAGCCATCTAGTAAAAAGAGGTATTTTCTTACCAACAGCATAAGGAACTTGATTCCAGCTGAACTGGAAGTCACAAGCTGATGGCTGGATCAGTGGACAACCTCCATTGAAAGGATATACCTTTCTGTATTGGCAAACATCTATAACAAAAAAGAAGCATCCATCATCTTACACTGCAAGTGACAAAAGCCAACTTTATAGGCAGATTTTGAAGAAGTGCGGGCATTATCTACACAAATGTTTGATTATGTATAAGTCTCTCTATGTCTAAATAGATAAGGAAAATGTGCTTCCTCTGTGAACACAGCATTTGAAGCTGAAAATAAAAGACCTACATTTTAATAAGTTGTCACATTTCACAAAGTATTACTCTGTTTCAATCAGTTCCTTACCTTGTGTATGGATAGAGGAATAGCCAAGAAAAACTCAGAAAGCAGTGTCAGCAGAACTGCACCTCTCTGCCAGTAAGAACTGTCCTTCAGCAGCCACATGCCAGCATAGTTCATGTTCTTTGAAGACTATTACACACGGGATATCACAGACACCAATGCAAAAAGAATTATATATGCATATTGAGGTATTACCATTTTCGGTCTTCCCTAAATACTTACAGTTATAACACAACAGTAGACCAGCTTCACCATCTTCATATACATCGATAGCTGCAACAAAATTAACCTGCAATAATAATAGGAAAGCATAATGAACAGGCAGAGGATACTGAGGTTATTCCGACTAGGTTTTGACTAACAAGCAATGCAATCAGTTGGGAGAGTACATAACTACAAATAAAACCAAAAAAAAGAGAGGGGAAAAAAAAGATAAGTAATTTTTCAAATGCAGTCTCTTCTGTGATTAATTTTCAGGATGCTTTCAGGATGGAAATTAATTTCTTTTGTATTAAATTCTGTACAGTACTGAATATTCAATACCACACAGAGTATAAAGCAATAAAAGCTTATGTAACTTATTTGGTAACTTAAGTGTTGGGAAACAGGGTGATTTCAGGACAGCTGTGAATCAACATGATATGCTAAAAATAACAATTCTTTTCAAAAAGTTAAATCCAAAAAGCTCCATTGCACATCATGACTAGCAGAAAGATCAGATGCGGTCAATAGAGATGTACTTAAAGATTACTGAACAGGCTGAATTTAGAAACTGAGAACCAATGCTGGATAAACCACAGCGTTTTTTACACAGCATAAGCTACATAAATTCTCATATTTCAACTCCGTATTTGTCTTTTACGGTTAGATTGAAAAAAACACAAACCACCCACAAAAAGTAGGGTATCTGTTCCTGAAATAAGACCTTATTGTTAAGATACTTAAGATTACATCAGACAAACACTTCCCAGACCACAACATATACTACTTGGGCAGGGAGAGGACTCGGAGACCAATTCCACAAGCAGCAGTTCTTTGACTTTCCTTTATACAATAACCTAGAGATATTCACCTCTTAAGATTACCGTATAGGTCAAGAACTGTTAGAAAGACTTTTAAGTTTATATATCTATACTAAACACATTTTGACCCATCCTTTGCAGTGGCAGAAAGCCATTTCTGCTCTGTTACCCATGGAAATAATTTGGTAACCCATTTCAACATCACAAAAATCACTGGCTCAGCTCATATTTTCTGGGGAGTTCCTTGGGAGAAAAGGAACGGTGGTGGTGGTGGTGATGATGGTATACTTCTCCCTCCTTATTCTTTACTTGTAGTTCCTCCTCATACAGATTAAGACAGATTTCTAGTTTACACTGTATCTCTCATGCTAGGAGTACCTCTTTGTCATCAGATCTGAATAAGAATATAGATCATTTAAAAAGAAAATAACCTATCATCAAGAACCATCAAATAAAAAGAGTAGTCCCTTATGAGGAAAAGAGAGTCAGTTAAAAATTACAACAAAAAAAGATTAACTGTGCAAAATTTTCCTTTTTTATTTTTGCCTAAAGCTATATATCCATATTTAGAGACAATTAAAAAAATTTGATTTTCAAAGATGCTGAAGATCATTATCTTCCCAGTATGTCCACATTAGATCTCTTTTTTGAAAATCAGGACATTTGCCTAAATCCCAACACTATGTCCTGGTTAGAAAGATTCAGTTAATTTACTAGTTGACTGAGCAGCAGTTTCTTGAATAGAACTAAAAGCTACGTGTAAATATTTTAGCCTTAGTACATGCAAATAGGCATATCTGAATGAGATACTGGTGGCCAACAACTGAAGTTATGTTGCTGCAATCTGTCAAACAATAAACACCGAGACCATAAAAAAAAAAATGAAAAAGCAAACTATAGACTATGAAAGGAGAGAAATAATTTTTGCTGACAGCGATATTCCAGAGCCTTAAACACAGGCTCTTTCATAGAGCGTCATATCTTGTAACTACCTCTCTTGGGAGCGATTATCACCACCTATCCCAAAAGGAACAAATATCTTGAATGCCCTAGAGCAGAGGTCATAGAAGTGAAGAGACATGAGGATCTCCATAAATCACACTCGCAGGAGTTCAGCACGGGATGCACTGAGTCTGCAAGAAATTATGTTCGGTGTGGTTCTGCAAGAAAATAGTTTCAATGATGAAAACTTACCTTGTTTGTTTCAACATGATGCAATCTATAGGACTCCCCAGTACTCTCATTAACTAAATCAAACTGATGTCGATACGCCACACAGATCATATTGTCACTGTCACCAGTAGGTCCATCCACCAGCGTCATAACCACTGGAGGGTCAGAAAGGCATATTTCCTATAATGTAAATAGAATTATTCTCTTTTTCAAGCTCCTACTGTGGTTGCTGCAGGTACTTCATGAATTTAAACGGATGTGCTCTAGGCATAGAAACGTGATAAAGAACAAGCAGAAAGTTAATTTAAAAAATCTGAAAGATCTCTATGGCATATATATGATGGAACCCCATCATATGGCTTCTCAACTTCTATTTGTCTGGAGGTTCAGGAAGATAAAAATGCATGCTCTTTGTCTTTCCCACGCCCCCTGCTGAGTGCTGCCCAGTCTGTTAAGGTAATTAGTGATTAGATTACACATACCCGGATGTACTGGAACTCCTCTACTGGAGATTCAGATGATGACAGCACAGAGCTGCTGGTTAAGCTGTTGCATGGGTTATATTTCTTTGTGACGAGAAGCAGTTTGTTCCGAATAGCCACAACAATCCTCAGTTCACTGCCATGGTGAGTATTAATGGCATACAAGTGGCAGCCTGAGGAAATAAGGCTCTAAATTTTAAACGTTTAGTGTAGGGTCTATTTTTTTTGTTCTGTATTTGTATGATGATTAGTACAATGGAGCTCTGATGTGCGACTTAGCAACACAGAATTACAAACTACCCAAGAGGATAACATCAACTTCTAGAGAAAGACAAAAGGCTGTGACTCTCTTGAAATCTACTTTTCCCATTACTCCTTCTGCAAGTAAAGGCTAAATACACAGGGTTTCACTATTCTGCAGGTTTCAGCTTTCCAAAGCAGCTTGCTTCTGAAGACCAGAAAATGTTTATGTCTACTACAATAATCAGCAACATCCAAACTAATCTAAACACTACTATTTAATGGAGATTTGCCAGTGTTCCTCCACCTTAAAATGCCCTTTATTGCATCACACACCCCTGCATAATTCTTCTCATACCCCTCAATCCTGAAAGCAACATTATCTATTTTTCTCTAGAGCTTTTCATCAGCAGTGATTGCCAAGTAACATGGTATTTACGAAGTTCTGAAGTGTCATGCAGGACTATACCAGACTTATTTTCAAATATAAGCTTAACTTAAGCTTAAGTTTGAATTGACTGTCTGGAGAAAAAAAACAAAGGTGAACACCTACAACTGCCTCAAAGGAACTAATAAGCCCCTGGCAACTACAAGCATCATACTACAGTGGATGTTTTTAACACAGGATAATAAAATCACCTTTTGTTCTCTCCAGTTTGTTTTCTCTGCAGTCATATTTGCTCCTTATCATTTGCTTCGTTTCTATATCTTTTTGGACAGCACTGAGTCTGAAGACAAGGAGACGAGAATCTTTCCCTGAAGGATGAAGAGAGGGAACAAGAAGTGAAAAGAAAACATAGTGGTAGTTTGAAAATAATACTTCAAAAGAGAAGCAGCACCTAACAGAGCAAAGATAAACAAAGCATACTGCTTCTCTGGGGATGAGCCGCAACATCATACAAGACTGCTTTTGAACTCTAGGCTTTACAGCTCTTGTAACCAACGCTTTCAGTTCAGTAACTGAGTTTCCTCTCAGATGGTGCTACAGCAAAGAATAATATAAGAGCTTCCAAACAGTGAAATATATGCTATTTTGCAGATATACAAAATTTTGCAAGACAATGAAAACATAACCAATATAAACTACAGGGCAAGAGTAAAAAGCTTAACTTTAAAAGCTGGAACCATCCAGCCAAGCAGCTGACCACTGGATCCTTAACAGACTTTGAAACCCTTTGGGATGCAGACTAGTTTTGCTTATTACTTCTTCCAAGGTATACAAGTTAGGTTCAAGGAATATTCTAGGAGCACAACAGTGGTAAAAAAAACCAATAAACCAATCATATTTATAATTCTTTTTTTCTGTGTTACACATAAAGATCCTGCTCTTGGTTTGTATATGCTCACTTTGTGAAATTCAATCACAGACTATAAAAAGTACCTCACTGCAAAAGTGCACATTTTATGAATATTTAATGCTTCCAAATGAGGCAAAAAAGGAAACATTGTCAGTCTAAACAACCAGAATGTGGCGACAGTTAACTGAATAAATATAATGAAACACATGTGGTAAAACAGCGACAGCCTAAGTAATTTTCCCCACATTTTTGCACAACCAAATAAATATGTAATTCAGCCAAGGAGATTTCCAAAGAGTGTTGAGTTCCTACAGTGGCTGAAGAAAGACCATATGACCAGTTTCAGGCTTGCCTTGAAGGAAGCATGAATGAGCATTTACAGATTTTCCTCTGCCAGCCTTTTATAAAGAACAGCAGTTGCTGCATGTGCTCCCTTATTCTAACTGAGGCATCCAATATACTTGCCACTGACAAACACAATTACATCATACTACCCAGCACCAGCCAGATTCGTATGAGAATCAAACAACAGGGACCTCTCCCACCTTTGTCTGTTCGGGCAATCAAAAGATCCAGAGCTTCCAACACATGCATCTGTTTTATTTGGAGAGTTTTATCAAATACTTGCACTGATGGTTGACCATCTAAAAAAGAAACACACATAATTATTCAAATTCCTGCTAAAATTTGCAAATAATTGGTTTTGGCCTATTTCTTTCTTGTAATAAGCACCTCATTTTTTTCTTATGAAAATGAAAACACCTGCACAAAGCTGCTACACATGTCACAACATCATAGCCAATACTTCCTCACGTGAGAATTTTATCATTGCCACGGATCAGATTATGCAACTGAAGCCTAAAAGGGACGTTCCTTTGGAAAGTTTGAGAATTTTCACCAAGAACTAACTTCATTCCCTTGGTCCCGCTGGCCTTATGTAGTACACAGAAGATAAGGGATCAAACTAGCAATATCATTGAAGAAGCAGGCTTTCATTGTCACATAAGCATTTGGCTTCATGCTCACTATCATCAATGGCTAAAAAATCCAGACAAGCCATTTAAACACTTCTTGATCTTGGATTTGACTTTGTAAGTCTTTTCAGATGGTAAAGAAAACCATGTAACAAAATATTCAGAAATCTGCATTAATATTGGCTCTCCAACATAGCTTGATTATGGTGCAAAGACAATTTTTGCAACTAGGTTACATAAATGCAATAAATTCAAATGAATTGGTAACTATCCCTGACAATGAAGACCTACCAACACCTGGACAGAACTTACGCACATACATTTTCAAGAAAATGGTCAGATACATAAAGATTGACACAAAAACACTAGATCATTTACTAACCATCTATTAACAAGATGCCAGCATCTGTAGAAACCAGCAAGGACTGGCCCCAAGAATCTGCACAGACAACCTCATGAGGAAAATTACTGCAGAAAGATTGAGATTCCCAAGGCTATGAAGTAACATAAGGGATACATATTAAGTACACTAAAAAATACAGATCATACAGACACAGAATGTGATGGACAATGGCAAGTAATAACATGTAAATGCTTTTGGCAGGATGCATTTCCAAACAATATATTTTTTGAATTTGAAATATCAAAAATTTGTTCATTTTCTTGTAGAGGAAATACTTCCCATATTAATTGGGTTTGGGGATAGCAAGTGTAAAATACATCCCTGAAACACTGGAATTAGAACACATGCTGATACTCGGTGCAACCCTGGAAATATTCAATATGTATTTTATTTAGAAAAACACACTATAGATGCATGTACAGATGTATAAAAAGTATGTACCACCATGCATATGCAATTTGCTTACATTTTATGGCTCAGTTTGTGACATTTAGTCACTAGCACATAATACAGTACTAACTGCCTTTCTGCCAAATTGTTCTTGCACCATGTGTTCTCTGTACCTACCTTGTGAAATCTGCCCTCCTCCCCCAATTCAAATATTAGCTGAAGTATCTGAAATTCTAGAAGCACTTCTTAAGCTTCTATATATAAGACGCGTGCAGCAGAGTGTGGTTTGCATCTTTCACTCCCTAATGCCCTTGAACAAAATCTGGTACTACAGGAAACAAACACACAACTGAATTTTATTTTACACTTGATGCAGAAGTTAAAATAAAAGATAACTGCATATGGAAAATGACATTTTCATCAAATATTCTCAGATGTAAAAATATCCTCACTCGCTTTAACTTGAGAAGTGCTTCTGCCTCCGGGCTCATCCTTCATTAATTTGATATTGGCTGCAGAATGACTTTGACAATATACATTTCATCTTTGCTGCTACAACATCTAATTACAAAAGTAAATAAACAGTATGCAGACCTGATATGTAAGGCCATACTCAATAACATTTAATTTTTTCATAACTCTCCTCAGACAGGTTCACTCACCTCCTTTTTACAAAAGCTTGTGCTTGCCAAGTTAGCTGTGGCATCCCCTTTCACAGTGGTTTTCAATTTCAATGCCTAACACAAACAGATGTTTTATTTAAATTGAGTTTTTGTCAGCAATACCCAAGGTAAAGGCTATAAAGAAAGGACAATTTAGGACTACAAAATAACCCCAGTTTGGAATTCCTATTACATTTTAAGTAATAAGGAAAGAAGCAGAATTCTGTATATCCCGAACAAAACACATGTCAAGGAAACATAATCACAGTACCACTAATTTTTCAAATAGAAGTAGCTCGAAGTGAGCTGATTCTGAAAGGGCTAAACTCTCTAGATAAATACTGTATAAATGTAGTTTGAGCGAGATACATTGTGTATCTGTTTAAGGTATCCTATATACCTTCATTGCTAACCTTTACAGCAGCGTTCCTATAAAGTGATGACACTAGTTACTTCTGTCTGAATATTACAAACACATTCACTTTTCCTTTTTTATACCTGCATAGAGTCATTAGTTATTTCAAGGGTGGCTGACGAAGGGGTGGGCAAAGCACAGAGGAGCGGACTTTGTCGCCCTGCCAATGCAAGCTTTAACAGCCCCGAGATTCTTTTGCAACAGCACTCTACCACCTGGTCCATTCTCTATCTTTAACTGGATCTGGAACTTCTCAGATTCTTCCACACTTAAGCTTACTCAAATAAAGAAATGGAGGGGAAGGGAGGAGGCTTGCATTTTGTTGGTTGGGGTTGTGTTTGGTTGGTTGGTTTGGTTCATTTTTTTCTGTTAACTCCTGCTCTGTTAACTCCTGCTGAGTTAAATCAGCTCAGAAAAGAGGTATTCTTAAGATAAGCAGCAGAACCATGTCACCAGTCCAGGATCAAGAAGGGACAAGAGGGAAGGGACAGGGGAACTGATGACCACAGACACTGCCTTTTTTTCTGCTGCAATGAACTGGCAGATCAAACCATACTATCTAAATCATCAGGAAGTTTTAATCCTCACTGAATCAAAATGTCAATAAGCCCAGAGAAGACTGGAGTCAGCATCTGGTATGTTCGAGGATGTTGTGGCAACCTCTGATTTAGCAGAAAGACTGTCAAACCTTCTTCCTGGCTAAAGCAGGGTAAATAATTTCTAAGAAATTCAATCTTAAGAAAACATGTAGAGGAAATCCATGAAAGATTATGTTTCTCCAAAGCACATAAAAAGAAAGAACACACTTCTGCTTGGAGGCAGAAAGCATCTCCTGCACAAAGTAGGGAAAGACTTTTAGGTTTGATCATAAGGTGTGATTATTCCAACCTTCCTTTAGTTCATGTATTTTATAAATACATGTAATTCTGTTGTATACCTCAGGTGTTACAGATAAATACTCCTATTCAGTAGTTTAAACTAATAGAAATACAAACCTATTTCTGACCACAGAAAGCATTAAGTCCTGACATAAATCTGCAAGCTAATCAAATTCTAACAAAAGGAGTGATGCAGTCTTTGTAAACGTAGGTGCATACCTCCTAAACTGATCCTACCTGACCAAGTCGGACAAACTCTGCTTGCCGAGCTTCCTCTTTTTTCCGTGTTGATTTTGGTGACTCTGGTAACACATCACTGAAGGACCTTCTGTTGAGCATGTTCTAAAACAGAAACCGTTTCTTTTTTTAAACTCAACCAAAAGTTTTCATAGTCTTTTAATCTGAGTTAACTTAGTGTGATATCATTTAAATTTTCTGTCTTTTTTGTGATATTTTCCTGTAGTGATGAATCTAACTGTATAGCGTCTCAGAGAACAGAAACTGCAACTCCTCCAATCCTTCAGTGATTTACTTTCCAACTTGACATAGCTTATCACTGTCATGTTTTATACAATCATGACAACGACCTCAGACCTTGCGGTCGGCGAGGCGGCGGCAGCACCGGCAACGAGAACTGAGGTGAGCTCGAGGTGACGGTTGGATCGCGCTGTACAAAGGGGTTTCCGAGCTCAGGGACATCCCCCCGCCACAGCCCGAGCCCCAGCCTGAACCAGGAAGTCCGCGGCAGCCAATCAGACGCGGAGGGGGCGTGGCCATGAGCCGCGCAGAGATTAAAACGTGGTCAGAGCAGGCACTCGGTCGGCCGTCGAGGCGGCGGCAGCCTGTCTAAAGTGTGGTGCGTGACAGGTGAGTGCAAGAGGGGAGCAGCCAGGCCAGTCTGACTAGAAAGAAAACATCCGTGATGGTCTCCACTCGGTCCGCTGCTGCACTCAAACGGAATAAAGTGACCCAAACTGACCTGCTGCAGAGACATGCAGCTGTCCAGGTAACGGGCTGCATAGAATGTCTGTCACTCCTGCAGGAGGACAGCAAAGACAGTTCCTGTGTGTGCTGTGAGCAGGTCAATGATCTGCTTAGCCTGGTGGCTAAGCTTAAGGAGGAAGTGGAAAGACTGAGGTCCATTTGCAAATGCGAAAAGGAAATTGATTGGTGGAGCCACACCCTGCCATCCTTAGGGAAAAAGGATCAGGTGGAGGTTCCCGGAGAGGTAGAGGATCTCTTGCCCTTTTATCCCCAGGCAGAAGGAGGGTAAGCAGGAGAGGATGAGTGGGAGTGGAAGCAGGTACCTGCTTGGGGCAGCAGGAGAGGACCCTCCAGGCCTCCCCTGCCTTTGCAGGTGCTGTACAGAACAGGTACAAGCCTTTGGAGACAGAGGATGAGGGAATCGAAAGTATTGATAAAGGCTTATCCAGGAAGTTGCTGAAGCAGCCAGCTCCATGTATTAAGACTGTCTCTGTGAAGAAAAGGAGGAGGGCAATAGTTATAGGTGGTTCCCTTCTGAGGGGAACTGGGGGTCCCATATGTCAGTTGAACCCTTCCCAAAGGGAGGTCTGTTGCCTCTCTGGGGCCCGTGTTAGGGATATAACCAGGAAGCTTCCTGTCCTGATACAGCCCTCAGGTTATTACCCCCTTTTGATTTTGCAGGTAGATAATAATGAACCAGTGAGGAGAAGTCTCAGGGCGATGAAGAAAGATTTTAGGGCTTTGGGATAGCTAGTGAAGGGTTCAGGAGCACAAATTGTGTTCTCCTCTGTCCCTCCAGTTTTGGGGACCGATGACTGGATAAACAAAAAGACCAGGCAGATCAATGCCTGGCTCTGTAACTGGTGCTACCAGCAGGGCTTTGGGTTCATAGACCATAGTTTGATTTACAGGACACCAGGTCTGCTTGAGTACAATGGGAAAACCCTATCCTGAAAGGGGAAAAGGGTATTAGGCCAAGAGTTAGAAAAGCTCATGGACAGGGCTTTAAACTAGAATTAAAGGGGGACGGGGATAAAACCAGGCCCACTAGTAATGAGCCTGGGGGTAAAGGGCCAAGGATGGGGGTGAAATCGGGAGACCAGCTCAAGTGCATCTACACTAATGCACGTAGCATGGGCAACAAACAGGATGAGCTGGAAGCCATTGTAGGACAGCAGCAGGACAGCTATGATGTAGTCGCCGCCACAGAATTGTGGTGGGATGACGGTCATGGCTGGAATGCTGCATTGGATGGCTATAAGCTCTTCGGGAGGGATAGGCAAAACATGAGAGGTGGGGAGGTGACTCTGTACATTAGGGAGTGTTTTGACTGTATAAAGCTAGATTACAGTGATGATAAAGTTGAGTGTTTATGGGTAAGGATGAAGGGGAAGGCTAACAAGGGTGATTTTGTGCTGGCAGTCTGCTATAGACCACCCAACCAGGATGAGGAGGCAGATGAGGTATTCTATAAGTGGCTGGCTGAAGTCTCTCAATCACCAGCCCTTGTTCTGGTTGGGAACTTCAACCTACCAGATATCTGCTATCTGCTGGAAATATAACACAGCAGAGAGCAGGCAGGCTAGGAGGTTCCTTGAGTGTATGGTAGACAACTTCCTGACACAACTGGTAGGTGAGCCAACCAGGGGAGGCGCCTCACTAGGCCTACTGCTCACAAACAGAGAGGGACTAGTGGGAGATGTGGTGGTCAGAGGCCGTCTTGGGCTTAGTGACCATGAAATGTTCAAGTTTTCAATTATTAGAGAGGTAAGGAAGGGGGTTAGCAAAGCTTCCACCTTGGATTTCTGGAGGGTGGACTTTAGCCTGTTCAGATCACTGGTTGGGGAAGTCCCTTGGGAGGCAGCCCTGAAGGGCAAAGGAGTTCAGGAAGGTTGGGTGTTTTACAAGGAGGAAGTCTTAAAAAACTCAGGCACAGGCCATCCCTGTGCACTGTAAAGCGTTGGGAGGAAAAGACCAGCGTGGCTGAACAAATAGGGTCACAGCTCAGGGGAAAAAAGGAGAGTTTATGGCCTTTGGAAAAAGGCGCAGGCCACGCAGGAAGATTACAAAGGTGCATTAAAGTTATGTAGGGAAAAAATAAGAAAGGCCAAAGCCCAGCTAGAACTTAACCTGGCCTTGGATGTTAAAAACAATAAAAAGAATTTCTTTAAAAATATTAGTAGCAAGAAGAGGACTCAGGAGAAACTCTATTAGATATGGGAGGTAACATAGTGACAAAGGATGAGGAGAAGGCTGAGGTACTGAATACCTTCTTTGTCTCAGTCTTTAGTAGTAGTAGAGTAGGGCATTTCCTAAGTACCCAGACCCCTGCATTAGCAGACAGGGGTGGGGAGCAGAATGAAGCCCCTGTAATCCAAAGGGAGGTGGTGAGGGACCTGGTCCAACACCTAGATACAAACAAGTCTATGGGATCATAGAATGGTTTGGGTTGGAAGGGACCTTAAAGATCATCTAGTTCTAACCCCCCTGCCATGGGCAGGGACACCTCCCACTAGACCAGGTTGCTCAAAGCCCCATCCAGCCTGGCCTTGAACACTTCCAGGGACGGGGCATCCACAACTTCCCTGGGCAACCTGTTCCAGTGTCTCACCACCCTCACTGTAAAGAATTTCTTTCTAGTATCTAAATCTCCCCTTTTCCAATTTAAAACTGCTACCCCTTGTCCTGTCACTACACTTCCTGACAGAGTCCCTCTCTGGCTTTCCTGTAGGCTCCCTTCAGATATTGAATGGCCATTATAAGGTCTCCCTGCAGCCTTCTCTTCTCCAGGCTGAACAACCCCAGCTCTCTCAGCCTGTCCTCATAGAAGAGGTGCTCCATCCCTCTGATCATCCTTGTGGCCCTCCTCTGGACTTGTTCCAACAGGTGCATGTCCTCCCTGTGTTGAAGGCTCCAAAGCTGGACACAGTGCTTCAGGTGGGGTCTCACAAGTGCAGAGTAGAGTGGCAGAATCACCTCCCGTGACCTGCTGGCCATGCTTCGCTTGATGCAACCCAGGATGCAGTTGGCTTTCTGGGCTGCCAATGCACATTGCCAGCTCACGTTGAGCTTCTCATCCACCAACACCCCCAAGTCCTTCTCCTCAGGGCTGCTTTCTAGCCATTCTCCATCCAACCTGTATTTGTGTCTGGGATTGCCACATCCCAGGTGCTTGGTTAAACTTCATGTGATTTGCACGACCCCACCTCTTGAGCCTGTCCAGGTCCCTCTGGATGGCATCCCTTCCCTCCAGCGTGTCGACCACACCACCGAGTTTGCTGTCATCGGCAAACATGCTGAGGGTGCACTCTACCCCACTCTCCATGTCTCCAACGAAGATGTTGAACAGCACTGGTTCCAGTATGGACCCCTGAGGAACACCACTTGTCACTGGCAGCCAGTTGGACATTGAGACATTGATGCCAATCCTTTGAGTGCGGCCATCCAGCCAGCTCCTTATCTGAGTGGTCCATCCATTGAATCCATTAGTTTCCAATTTTGAGACCAGGATGTCGTGCAGGACAGTGTGAACGCTTTGCACAAGTCCAGGTAGATGACATCTGTTGCTCTGCCCTCGTCTATCAAGTGTGTGGCAGTATCGTAAAAGGCCACTAAATTTGTCAGGCACAATTTGCCCTTGGTGAAGCCATGTCGGCTGTCTCAAATCACCTCTTTTCCATGTGCCTTAGCAGAGAGGGTAGAAAGGCCTTGCAGAGGGATCTGGACAGGCTGGATCAATGGGCTGAGACCAACGGGATGAGGTTCAATAAGGCCAAGTGCCGGGTCCTGCAACTTGGGTCACAACAACCCCCTGCAGCGCTACAGGCTTGGGGCAGAGTGGCTGCAGAGCTGCCTGGCAGAAAAGGACCTGGGGGGTGTTGGTCGACTGTTGACTGAACATGAGCCAGCAGTGTGCCCAGGTGGCCAAGAAGGCCAACAGTATCTTGGCCTGTATCAAGAACAGCGTGGTGAGTAGGACTCGGGAGGTGATTGTCCCCCTGTACTCAGCACTGGTGAGGCCCCACCTCGAGTACTGTGTCCAGTTTTGGGCCCCTTACCACAAAAAAGACATTGAGGTGCTGGAGTGGGTCCAGAGAAGGGCAACGAAGCTGGTGAGGGGTCTGGAGCACAAGTCTTACGAGGAGAGGCTTAAGGGAGCAGGGGTTGTTCAGCCTGGAGAAAAGGAAAGTTGTGGAGAGGCAGGGGTCCATCTCTTCTCCCAGGTCACAGGTGACAGGACTAGAGGAAACGGCCTCAAGTTGTGCCAGGGAGGTTCTGGTTGGATATTAGGAAAAATTTTTTACACTGAAAGGGTTATTAAGCATTGGAATGGGCTGCCCAGGGAAGCAGTTGAGGCACTATCCCTGGAGGTGTTCAAAAATGGGTTGACGTGGTGCTGGGGGACATGGTTTAGTGATGGGGTTTTTTTGTCAGCTTTGGGTTGATGGTTGGACTAGATGATCTTGAAGGTCCCTTCCAACATAGATGATTCTTTGACATAAGCAGATCTATTTAACTAAGAGACATAAACAGCGAGGAAAAAATAGCATCTTGCTAATTTTAGAAGTATTGAACTTCTTTTTAGTTAGTTAAGAATGACCTTAAGAGTAAATCTTCTTCATCTAAAATGAAGTTCTCTCATTGTTACCCAAGGATAAAAATGATCAAATTTACACATAATGAAATGAGTAAGTGCAGTTTTTATGAGACTAATACCTGCATTTACAGAGCCTAAGTTTTCTTTTCCCTTGCTGCAAGGAACATTATTCAATGTGTGACACTGTTAGGTTGCTTCTCACACCTGGTTTAAACAAATGCATGAAGAGTCTTATCCTGAAAGGACTGTTTGTCAGCTTTCATGCGACTGTAAACCAAGTTATATGACAACTGGTATTTAGTCTAGTGTATGCAATTCAGGGCTCATTAGGATTACAGTCTTTTAAAGCAGGAGAACATTCCATTGACTAGTGAGAAAAGGGGAGCACATGCAAGCAATGCAGAGACTTCTGACTTACATTCACCTTGTGTAGATCAGGCATCAGGTCTTGGTATAAAGAGCGGATCAGCATGTCTAGAGTACGTTGACGCTTCTGAGAAAATGTTGGGGTTTCCAAGGTGGCTTTTTCCCCATTTATTACTAAAATATTATGGAAAAAAAAAATACATTACCTAAATGAACTTTGACAACTTCCTCTGATTCTAGTTTGCCTTCCCACAAAAATATCTGTTTTACCATTAGTAATTTACAGTTTCCTCCTTTTTGCACATTTTTTAGTGAATAATGATCCCTTAACCTTAAAAAGAGAAAAATTACTAATAGGAGAATTCTACAAGGCATCTCAATAACCTAACTAATCAAAAAATTAAAAACAAACCTCTAATCAATTTAAGCACTAAACCAATTTAAATATATGAAATGAGATATTGGTCAAGTTGCTGTCAGGTATCACTATCAGTTCTCCAAGCTTTCTTTCTTGCTGATTTAGAAGGGCAAGTAAGGGTTAATGAAAACTGGAACTCAATCATTACAGTATTAAAAAGTTCTTGAAGGTGCTGAAAGGGACTTATGCAGCACACATTTAGAAAAGCTTATGTTTTCAGAGCTGATAACCTAACATCTTCTATTACTAAATACCAAAGAGCATTATAAATTCTTTCAGATCTCCAAGTCCTTTAAGAAAATGCTAGGCTAAATATGGCTGTACATTCTGCAAATGTAAAAGTCAGTTTGTATCTAGTAGCCTGAGAAGCATAATTGCATAGAAATTCAGTTTTTTGTTAATCTGACTTGAACAGTTTGATGGAACTGACATTCCACCTATGCTACAGATTTGAAAAAAAATTCTATACAGAATAGCAGCATACACAAGAAAACATGTTTACATTTTAAGAATCATTAATTTCAATTTATTAAAGTACTTATTAAAAAACTGTTTCCAGTAAAAGAAAAATTGACTTACATTTCACTAACACAAAATCCCTGAATTCCTGGTGATTTGTAAACACAGGTGGGGATGGAAGGGGAGGCCCAAAGAGAGGAACACTTTCTTCTGAAAATATTTTCAGCCTATTGAAAGAACAAATCTTTATCTATATTGAAAGTCACATTCAAAAGCCAGTTTTTATAGACACTATTTAAACCAGAAGAAAGAACTGGAAACTGTTATCTGGGTATATCTTTGGGTCTAACAAAAAATGTTCACTCGGAATTATTCACTTGAGCAAAATTCTGCTTCCTTTACACAAACTCACACTGGGACACTAACAATTACAACAGAATTTTGCTGTTCTACTCATAGAACTATGCCTTTAGTGGCACTAGCAAATTCCTAATATAAATTCTTTAGCCATGAGAGACTTTAGCATCCGAGCTGGCAGTGATTCCAAGCCTAACCAATACTCTCCTCAGACACATATCCAAAAGAGAACACAACTTTCCCACTTTTTTTTTTTTGACCTAGTCTAAGTATTGTATGACTTAGCATACTTTGAATAAGAGAGGGACCACTACAGACATTGCCAGCACTTTGTAAAGGAGAAATAGCAGTGGCAAGTCTACATCCTATTCTGAGAACTGCAGCGCACACTGTTAGCTAAAAGGTGGCTCTTCTTATTCTCTTTACTGCTTATTTGGTTCAAGCTCAAGGTGAAACCTTCCCATGGGTTTGGACAATGACATCCCACTGTCCCTCTGCTTTCTCACCATTAATGTCAAGACAATACTTGGGAGTAATTATTTGATTAAAGCCACTTTGCCCATTAAAGCCTAGACAAGAGGCTGCAGATATGCTTGTTTTTCAGCTTCTGGTGAGACCTAACAGACTTGGACAGCATATGGCTCCAAGCATGAGGGTCCCAAGGCTAACTGAAAAACAGATGAAGAACACGTTATTTACCAGCAAGATTCCACTAGGTTTTATGTGATGTCCAACTGTACAAGCATTCTATTAAGGTCCCTAAAAATGAACTGGTTTGCCTGGCTACAACCAAACTCAGACCTGCGAGGATCCATGGTCCACAGCTATCACAACAGCACATCTAACTAACTTGCATCATACACGTAGTTCAGTACGTCATCAACCTCACCACATCAGAATGTTCCAAGCATATCTTCCATCATTTTGTTACATTTCATCTAAATACTCGTTTTGCCCCCTCAGCTTATGCCTGTTCCAGAATTTCATTTTTCTGATGGTTAGAAACATGCAACTTATTCATAGCCAGTTTACAGCCCTCTGCATCCAGGTCCATACTGCTCTTCGAATTTGTAAGTCCATTTGGCTTCCTGGCATACAGACAGGTGGACAAGACAAAATGTTTTCCCATTATCTCTAAACCATCAGAAATTCAGTGTGAAGTCATTTGTTACAATCAGCACCTACCTGTAACTATCATTCTGCTTATTATACCTCACTAAGGCAAAAATATCTGCCATGCAGTTAAGGAAGTTAATCCACTACTAATGAAGCTCACATTTATTTTAATACACTTTTTTTCCTGCAGCAGATCACAGATTTAATAAAGGTAAAATATATTAATCAATGTAAATATATAAAATATTCTAGACCATACACATTTTACTGTTTATAAAGGAGGTCTCATAAAAAATTTTGTGTTTGATCAACAGTTTTAAATATTGAGTTAGTACGACAAAGACAGACTTCTTGCTATTATATGAAGCATAAAATGTGCTATACAGTTTTGTTTTGTATCTGCTTGATGGATTTTTGATTAAAAATTCTTTTAGTTGATAAAAAAGTACCGATTCTGAACTTGGCTTATATCAAAACTTCAATTGAAGAAAAAATTCAATAGAATAATTTAGCTAACAGAATTATAAGAAAGTAGAAAGGATGATTTAAAGTGCAAGTACACAAAAGTGTATTAGCAGTCTTGACTCATAACTTTGGGCAAATCTGAGGAAAAGATCCTTACGGTTGTCTTGCAAGGTATTTTTATGGAATCAATTAGACACTTCTTGCTTTCATAGATTTCCTTAACACTGTCTCTAAGTTTTCAGCCCTTATAAATGGTGTCAAAGAAAGTGTAAGTCTAAGTAACTTCATTGGCTGTATGCCTTTGTTCCAGACAGAATGAGGAGACCTCTGCCAATATCTGGGATCAGAACTATCAGAGACTGCACAATAAAAAAAGACTTTATGGTGGCATTCAATTATTTCAAAATAAGCATCCAGTGCTATTTAAGAGGCTCGACAGTATATTACCTAGTCTCCAGCTGCACTTCGAAAGGGGCACAGATCTCCTGTACACCCAGAGTCGTATCTGCCAGACCTGTACAGACATTTCAGATACATTGGGACATCTAAATTGGTGCTGGATGCCTTTATTTGGGTAACTCAGTCCTAGCCCACAGATGACACATAGAAACCCTTACAGCAGCTATCATTGCTATATAGGACAGCACAGTGGGATATCTCTATGCTAATTTTTCCCATTGTAGAAGTAACAAAAAGGGAGTCTTATAGTATGTAAGAAAGTAAGTACAAAGCGCTAGTACAGATTCAATGAGCTTTGAGATTTACCACATCTGACACAGATCAGTGTTAAGCCTCACTTTTCTTGCAGACACCTTTATCCCTAGCTACCATGAACCTGAAATACCAGGAAAGCGATATGACTCCATCAACTAGCTGTGGATTACTTAAAATAACTTCAATTGATAACATGGAATCCTTATGGATTTAGGGTACCTCTCCCACTCCAACTCATTGACATCAAGGGCAGTTGAACCTCAAAACGTTTGTCAAAAATCAAAGAGTGGGGTGTATCAACTATATTGTAACAAATCCTCCTAACAGCAATAACGGAAGAATTATTCCTTTTTTAACACTGACACTCTGATGAAGAGGTACATTTATTTGGTAAACATTTGTTATTGAAAATATCTAGATTCCTCTGATATCTAAAGATTTTTTTTTTAAATTGTAGAATTCTTTTTGTTCTACTCACTTCTTCCATTTAAAAGAGGTTAATATTAAGAGATTAAATCTAAACAGTAAGAGCAGTTGTGGATGAAACTAGCAAGAAAGTTCTAACAACACTTAGCCTGAGAACTAGGTTTAGAAGTTGTAAGCTTTGCGATGATTTTAAAAAACTTAGCAACACAGCATGAATAGAAGTAAGAGTTTTCTTCTTTCTATCCAATTTTGTTCATTCCATTCCACCTAGCCTCAGAAATGCCAAATTGGGATCTATGGACCACTAGTGTGACCCCATGACAATCCCAAGTGATTGGCAGCTGGTTTTTGGAATCATACTGTCTTCACAATGTTTTCAGCCAGAAGTCTGAAAAACACAGGCTGCCAAAAATCTGGAGAATATGTGATTTATGGTCTGAAAGACTTGAGAAATGCCGATCTAAAATACATAAACACCTAAAATAGACAGCATCTAAACATTAAAAGGCAATATTCAGTAGTTAATGGCAAATTAATACACTTCACTAAATATTTTTATGAATTTATATTTTATGAAAATGTATGAAATTTAATTTGTGAAGTGATCCAACTAAATGCCTTCAATAAAAACATGTTTTAAAAAATCACATTCTTGCTTTGACCTTATCTTCTAAGTGATTCAACATAAAAATTGTTTTATGAAGCAGACTTAGAGATAGCTAATCAAAGGCAAAGGCAAAGAATGGCACTGTTTTTCTAAAATAGTTTTCACTTCCATAAACAGCATGCAGGGTAGAATTAAAAGTAATATCGACCTTTAAAAAAAAATAAAATCACTAGGAAATGTAAGCAAAAAGATACGCGTAAAATGAGAGCGAATCATGGATGGCTTGAATGCTGGAGAAGACTCTTCACCTTCCTGAAATACGATAGTGACAATGTCATTTCCAATATGTCGCTTCCTTTCTACCTGGAAAAAAAAAAGGAAGAAAAAAAAAAACAGACAGACACAATGACTTAAAAAGATATAAATAAATACTTCAACAATTTTGTGAGAAAATGGTAAAACAATATTCCTGACTGCAAACAGAAATATTACCGTCACTATGATTGAAGCCAATATAAAATTATTACTTAACTATAAGCAAGTAAACCTAGCAATGTCATGGTGCACACACAAAAGACAGCTGCTGAAACAACAGCTATTGCCTATTTTTAAGTTAGCAAAGCACTCATAATTCCATAATTTCCGTAATTAATATTCAAAAACTGGGCACGAAACACCTAGCATTCCAAAAAAGCAGATCTGCCACTTGAAATAAAAGAGAAAAAAACCCTGATGCTGAGTTATTCTTTAAACACAATAAATGTCCTGACCGGTCTCTGGTTTCTGCTGTGACCTTGTCATCAATGCAAGGCAACAGCATGGGAAAACAGCATGGAAATAAAAAAAGGACAATGTAATCATATAATCTAATTATATTATTAAAATAATACATACTATATAGTTATTGATTAAATAAGAAAATACTTGAACAAATGATTTGCAAGTAAATTTAGGTAAATTATTATGGATGTGTGATATATAGGTCAATGAATGTCCTTATAAAGTATTTTTTTCACCATACAATACATAGAAAGGTTCAAGCAATGGATGACAGCAGATTTGAGCAAGTACCCAAGAACCCCTTAGTCAATCTATGACAGTGCTACAGCCGTGGTCTACAGAGAATGCACAAAGCTTGCCATTTACATGCTCACATGGGGAACTTCTTTCAAACTACCTTAACAGCTTGGCTGAGTAAGAGTTGTGCATTACATCGGTGAGTATTCTGACAATTGGCACACAAGTCAAATTTCCAACCTTCCTAAATTATTTGAAGTAATATTTGCAGCAGTGAAACTTTACAAGTAATTTGAATAACAGAATACTCAGTCACTCCTCAGTCAATCAATTTTGACCTTCTTTGCAACTGTCTTTTGTACCATAATAAAGATGACACGATGCATTATCTTCTAAAACACATTATGCAATTTTCAGCATTAGGTATAATATTGAGGAAAAAAATACAGCAAAGGTCTTAAGACTTCCATTTCCAAAATATTAACAGGGAAAAAAAAGCAACAAGCAACAACAACCAAACAAGAGAGAGAACCATGTACCTGCTGCTTGTTCTCTCTAGAATATGGAAGCATGGTTGAAACATGGAACATAATTTCATGCCCTTGAAAAACTGTATAGATGGAACACGTTCCTGTTGTATCATCTGCAAGGGAATACAACATCCTTAGCAGGAATATGTCCTTTAAGCTTTCTAAAGATCAAAGGTATTTCAGGTTCTTCTACCAAACCTTTTTTAAAAGTCATCCTTTTTTTCTGGTTTTTTTTTTTTTTTTTTTTTTTTGTAAATGTCCACGCTGCAAGTTTTACGTGGGTCCAAACCCAAGTTTGCAACTTCACCTGCATATTCAGACACTTAAAACCTAAGACATCCTTCAGCTAGCCTCCTGAAATCACATGCAGTTCTTCAAGCCATGATGCTCTACTATCATGAAGCTCAGATTATTCCTCACCCCACTCCAATATAAAATGAAACCATTCACCTTGAAAATACAGGTCATATAAATACTTTTCTTCAATTGCATTCCATACCAGTGATTTAAGCTAACCTGACTTTTCCCTGGTGAAGCAGAGCATTTAGCATGCACAAGGAAGTCTTTTTTGGGATTGTATTATTTCTACAATATATACGATATTCACATGCAATAAGCAAAAACATTTATATGGCAGCCCCTCCACTTTTTTTGCTTCAGATGAGTTCTTACTTTTAGTGTCCAATCCTCCTCTGTAGCCTGTCCAGCCTTTCAAAGTAACTGTGTCACCCAAGAGATGCAAAAATCTTTGAAAGCTTTCACTTCCGATTTCTACATGTGGAAGGGAGAAGCATTACAACAGAAAAGCACATAAAGAAATAATCAAAATACAGGAATAGGTCCTGCTCCCAGAACATGAGGGCCAAAGTTTCAGCTGAATTAGTTTCTCCTCGTGTCATCCAAGCCTTCTACCTTTACAGAAACAGCATCCCAGCCTTGCAGACTACGCAAGATCATGTGACAATAAACTGATCTACTTTGCTAATTTCAAGAGACTATTAAAGCCCATAGAAGAACGTGATCACGCTGCAAAAATGTAAGAGTGGAAGAACTAGAAACAACAGTGACTTTTTGCAGGTAACATGAATCGCCTCCTTCAACTGCTTCCTTTTTCTAAATCTTAGGTTGTATAGTCTATTTCTAGAAAAGAAATTTCAACGTATTGCAAGTTGTAATAGCAGGTTTCCTACAGCAACCTTTTATAGTAATAGAAGATTCTATGCTACAATTTCTCCCCCCAACACAAACACGAAAACCTACCAAAACTACTGTTCACATAACCATCACCCTCCTTCTGGCTTCCATGTGGCACTATCCTACACTTTTTTTTTTTTAGATGTATAAAACAATTAAGAAAAAGGTGAAAAACTTACCATTGCTGAACATTTCATCATCTGTAAGCTGTCCATCCTTAGCATAGAGGACTCCAAATTTAAAATTCACAGATCCCTGAGAAATAAGACTAAATATTAAACGATAAAGTAATCAAACAAAAGACCTAAAATAACTTCTTGACCTTCATACACATACCTTTGTACACATCCTACACATGGGAGTATATATTTCAAACCAACTCCACTACATGCTCAAGTAGCAGACACCTAATAATTTACATTTAACCACAGATTATGAATTTAATTACATACTAAGTTGGTATGATATATTAAGATGGTGCTTAAAATTATTTTTGATCTCATATATTGCAAAGAAATACCACATTTTTTTACTGCAATAAGCAATTGATTTTTAAGTTGTCACAAGCATGTCAGTGCAAATATTTCAAATACAAGGCCGTATTCATTGAACAAGTCTGTGAGCTAGAAGTGGTAAGTTTACATTTACCTCTTGCTCTTCAAGAACCAATAAATCCTGTAAACAAAACAGTATCTTTAGCACACTGGTATTAAAGATAACACAAACAAAACTGTAACATCATTGTATATTTAAGTTTCATTTTGAAGTGGCCAGTTCAACTGACAAAGACACTTTACCTTGCAGTATCATGAAACCCTAGCCATCATTATTATCCTGCTACTGAAAGAAGCAAATTAGCAGCGTTTATACTTAATGATTTATTTTCCCAGAAAAAAAAATAAAGAAAAACAATCAAACAAAAAAAGAAGACACCTCCTACCTTTTGTATCTCAGGATGAAAAATTTCCCTTGGGCTCTTCTCAAATTTGTCAAGACTCATAGCACTGAAATGCAAATGAAATACTGCTTTATAGAAGGGCAAGTATGTGTTTCAACACTAAACCACTAACTGGTTACAGCCAGAACTGGTTCCAAAAGGAATTGTTCAAAGAGCCTCTCTGACACAGAATGTTTTGTGGAATAGCCATTTCTATCCCACAGTGCTAACCTTCAAGACTTCCTAAACTTCTTTTGGATTTTAAAAACAGAAGTTAGTACGATCCTGCATGGAGATCAGGTTTAAATTTACTGCATTTACTTATAAAGTGCAGAGCTTTATTCCATCACCCTTCACTTTGGTTTTATACGTAACCATTGCAAGCATTTTTTGCACTCAACCTATTCTATTTTGCAAGCTTTTCTTGTCTCTCTTCTAAAATAATTGAAGGCGAGTCAAATGAAAAACAAGAAGTTCAGCATCAAATTCACTCACCAAAGATCCAGAAACAGAAAGAAATACTTAAATAAGAAGCAAGATCAACTGCCTCAATAAACAGAAATATCTGATTTATAGCGTTTTTTACTAACTTGCATTTACTATTATTTTTGCCCGTTTTTCTTCACCCCAACATGAATTTATAGAACCGCACATCATGTCACAGAGTGCCAAATGCAGTCTGTCTGGGACACATTGAACTAACAAGAGGGTGAAAACTGATGCACCTTTCCATCACTGTTTATGCTAGATCACAATGGAAATGGCATTTGCTTTAGTTCCTTTTGAAAGGGATTAAAATGTTCCAATGAATTTTATTAATGTTTATTAATGTAACCAAAATTCTTTGAGACAGTCTGTACCTAGATTCACACTGGCTGTAAAAAGGGTGATATGTCCAAGAAATATCAATCAGGCCAGAGGGAAGCAAAAGTAAAAGCAAAAGAACAGTCAGGGAAGGGATTTTAGTCCAAGCCCAAGTGGGCAAGAGGAGACAGCATTTCTCCAGCTGATGGCAAGTGGTGAAGACTCTGGGAGAAATGGGGAACGAGGCCTGAAATAAGCCTTCATTTTCCTCTGTAAAATACTGGAGCATCACAGGATGGGACACAGGAGGGTGTTTCAGCATAAGAGTTACAACGAGCTAACAGAAGACAACGTTTCTAACCAGTGGGATGCCCAAAGAAAAACGTGTTACATGAGCGAAAATGGAGGCGACGCTAGGTTAGAAAGAGATGTTAGGAAGAGATATTTCAGTGACTGGTGGCCAGACACGTAAGATCAGGTGCTTCTGCAGGTATAGTGTGCAGTTCTAAAACTAAAAGATTAGTCAAGCCATTGCTGTAGGAGTTAGAAGAGGGGGCTTAGCTCATCTCAATGAAGAAGATGAAAGAAATCTGAAGTGTTTCCAACTCACCATCTTATGCAGCACATGAAGGACACCCAGGCGATCAGGCCCAGCCAGCACAGGTTCATGAGGGGCAGGTCCTGCTTGACAAACCTGATCTCCTTCTATGATAAAGGGACCTGCTTGGTGGATGAGGGAAAGGCTGTGGATGTTGTTTACCTGGACTTTAGCAAGGCCTTTGAAACAGTCTCCTGCAGTCTCCTCCTGGAGAAACTGACTGCCCATGGCTTGGATGGGAGTACTCTCCACTGGGTTAAAAACTGGCTGGAGGGCTGGGCCCAGGGAGTGGTGGTAAATGGAGTTAAATCCAGTTGGTGGCTGGTCACGAGTGGTGTTCCACAGGGCTCGGTACTGGGGCTGGTTCTCTTTAACATCTTTACCGATGATCTGGACGAGGGGATCGAGTGCACCCTCAGTCAGTTCACAGACGACACCAATTTGGGTGGGAGTGTCGACCTGCTGGAGGGTAGAAAGGCCTTGCAGAGGGATCTGGACAGGCTGGATCGATGGGCTGAGACCAACGGGATGAGGTTCAATAAGGCCAAGTGCCGGGTCCTGCAACTTGGGTCACAACAACCCCCTGCAGCGCTACAGGCTTGGGGCAGAGTGGCTGCAGAGCTGCCTGGCAGAAAAGGACCTGGGGGGTGTTGGTCGACTGTTGACTGAACATGAGCCAGCAGTGTGCCCAGGTGGCCAAGAAGGCCAACAGTATCTTGGCCTGTATCAAGAACAGCGTGGTGAGTAGGACTCGGGAGGTGATTGTCCCCCTGTACTCAGCACTGGTGAGGCCCCACCTCGAGTACTGTGTCCAGTTTTGGGCCCCTTACCACAAAAAAGACATTGAGGTGCTGGAGCGGGTCCAGAGAAGGGCAACGAAGCTGGTGAGGGGTCTGGAGCACAAGTCTTACGAGGAGAGGCTAAGGGAGATGGGGTTGTTCAGCCTGGAGAAAAGGAGGCTGAGGGGAGACCTTATTGCTCTCTACAACTAACTGAAAGGAAGTTGTGGAGAGGTGGGGGTCCATCTCTTCTCCCAGGTCACAGGCGACAGGACTAGAGGAAACGGCCTCAAGTTGTGCCAGGGAGGTTCTGGTTGGATATTAGGAAAAATTTTTTACACTGAAAGGGTTATTAAGCATTGGAATGGGCTGCCCAGGGAAGCAGTTGAGGCACCATCCCTGGAGGTGTTCAAAAATGGGTTGACGTGGTACTGAGGGACATGGTTTAGTGATGGGGTTTTTTGTCAGCGTTGGGGTGATGGTTGGACTAGATGATCTTGAAGGTCCCTTCCAACATAGATGATTCTATGATTAACACTCCAAATCAGTGCCACAGCCCAGGAAATCAGAATTAAGAAGTGAGGCTCAATGGCCTACCAGCCTCCCTGGCAAGTTCAGTGGTCTGGGACCTCTCAGAAATCTTGTGCAGTTGTAGGAAAACCCAGATCTGGTGGTACTGACTTCACATTACGTCACATGCGCTGTTCTCCTCTCACATCAGCACTGGCAGTGTTATCCCGTGGACCAGCTTCAACCAAGAGACATCTGCTTGTACTCTATAGAGATCAAAGGTTTTGAAAACCTGCAGACTGCCCATTTATGTACCTGTTCACTAAATGAAGGCACTTTTTATGGGTTTTGTGAGGAGGTAAAATCCTTACAGAAGATGCATTTGAAGATGCTGTCAGTGAGGGATTTGAGAAAACACACCACATGACTAGATCATAAAAACTGCAGATTAAACTTGAACGAACACTTTGCAAACAGGTGCTCTGATATTTCAGCTGATTAATAATGTTGAAAGAAATAGAAAAGGTGTTGGGCTTGCTTGCTTTATATTCTCTTCTGCCACAAAAGAGGTAGGACAGAGTATAAGCATGCCCATACAGACTCTGGCTGGGGAAAGGAATTTTCTTGGCTTCACTGACAGCACGTATAGCACACTGATAGTGAGACTTATATGAAGACAATCAACTGAAGAAATAATTCTTGGTTTCTTCCCTCATTGGTTCCTCCTGCTAGGGCGACATAATAACCACCTTTCTAGCCAAATTTGCTGTTCCTTAGGTCTGTTTATTTTCTGTCTATTTTTAAAATACGTATTTTTTTAACCACTGTAGTTCCACTTAGCATCTGTTTTCCAATAAACTTGAAAATAGTCCCTCTGCTAAAGAAAAAGCGCTAAGAATTTTTCCCCATCTTTTGTTGTAACTTTGTCTATTCCGGAACAGGCTTTAAAAGCACTTTTTGTTGCCTTCAATAACAAGATTTGTTAACCTGTTTTTACTGCTTTTATAAATCTTTCATGAAAACCATGCAACACAAGCTCTGAATTACAGGAAAAAACATACGGACAAATATCTTAGTAATAACTTATTTGTAAATACATACCTTAATATAGATTTTACTGATAAGGTTTTTGTGGGACTATAAGGGAGACATATTTTCTGAGTACCCTATAAAAAAAAAAGCTAGGAGATATTACAGGACATACGGACTTTTTCCATATATTCAAATAGGAGTATTAATAAAAACAATTCAGTCAAAAAACCCAAAGAACAAAACTGTGCTAGTTTTACTTAGCCATATTTACTACTGTTTTGGGTGAAAAAAAAAAAAAAAAAAAAAAGAGAAGAAAAACTAAATGTGAAAAACCATGGGTGGTGCAAATTTATGTTTTACTTAGTTTTGACTACCTTGGCATGTGATATGAGGGCTACTGATATTAGCAGATATCCAAACTGTTTCTTAAAAAAATTAAAAATAAGCAAACCATGCATGCATACAAAGATGTTTTAAACCAACTGCTTGCACAAAAGGCTCCTATAAGTTAAGTGGAAAAAAAATTCATTAAACAATACTAGTGAAACCATATCATACCTGCCTATTTTCTTAAGGTTGTATAAGAAAATCCTAAAAGCAGTATAAAGTCATTGCCTAAATTTATGGCAGGACATAATCAAGAACATTTTAGGCAATGTTTCTAAAAATAACACAGAGTTGCAGGTAAGAACAATTAAAAATTTTTGTCATCACAGATTTCTGTCAGAAAGTTTAGTATAATGTTATCTACAAAGCTAGTTTAGTTTTATCTACTATGGTAGAATTAAATGTGCTTATTGTATAAAATGAAAAATAAGTATTAAATACCAAAATTTTGAAGAAAGCAAAAAAGCTTATGATAAACATAACCAAAACAAACAAAAGAAAAGTCATAGCAGCAGTTAAATATTTGTTTCTTACTGTTTTTCTCCAAAGTATTGAATGGTATTGAGGAACACGCTGATTATTTTGGTCAGACAGTACAACAGACAGAAAGAAAGGGTTCTTCTCTGCATCTGTACCTATATAATTTTGATGAACTGTTAAGGAAAAAACAAGAAGCATTATCAACTGTAAAGACGACACACATACCCGCTTGCACGTGCGCAGACAGACACACACGCAGGCACAGAGACATGTATAAATACATGCATTCATATGTAAAAATACATACTTATCTACATAAATAACTATGTACTTATATAGAGAGGTGTAAAAAAAACAAAAACCAAGGGATAGGTACGGCCTTCAAGACCAAGAAGGGTTTCAAAATACCCCTTTTCGGTAGCAAGGGTTCCACTGCTTACAGAAACCCAACCTCTGTCTTTAGGTTAAAAATACATGAAACAAAAACTTGTTCTCTGTACAGGACAGAAAACATATTAATACTAAATTAATACCATACCATATTTAAATATATAGCAATTCAAAGCCGCATTGCATTTTCGTTGATCAAAACTTCAATCTGTTAGCAAAAAGATAATTACCTTTCCCTAAAAAATATTTGAAATACCATCTTGTATGATACTCTGGGTTTTCCAAATGCACATCTGTTCTGTGCCATGTTCCTGGGGTGCAATCTGTATTCTGAAATAGAATTGGAAGACTGTTAGATCAAATGCCAAGTGAAAAAAAGAAGAACACAATATAGACAAAAGCCAAACAAGAATGTCTGATTCACAAGAAAAGTTTTAGCTGTATACTGCTTTTTAAAAAGCAAAGAATTATTTTGAAGTCAGTTGTGCAACTGAAACTAAAATTTCTCCCTCTCCTCTTCCTTTTTTTTTTCCCTTTCCTTTTTTCTCAGTCTTTTCCTATTGTACCACCATTACGGTTAATAGTTTAATATTCTACTGAAAAGAGGATATTTCAATGTGGAATTTGGAGACTAGTGGTTTTAAAACTTAAAAATAATTTAACAAACAGAATTTTGCCTCCAGGTTTCATTTTCTCAGTTCTTCCCAAAACAATCCTCAAGGACTCCTCACTAACCCAGAGTATGCTCTGGAAGTTCTTCAGTATTGGCTCTTTCTGCATTGGCTGGCTAAGGTAAATTTCCAAACATCCCTCAAGTCCTTTTCCGCTAAGAATTAACACAGGGAGAGAAAAAGCCATTCTCCATATCCATTCATCATATGGCCATTAATCACCCACTCAGAAAATCTTCCTGTGATACAAGCTAATCAGCTTTTGAACTGCATCAGCACTGGATGCATAATTTAAAGTAATCTAACTATTCTGTATCAAATCTCTGTAGAGTCAAGTTCACACAATCAGTAACAGTTTACTGTTAATATTAGTTCAATACAAGCTTACCAGGACCCTACGTGCATTTCAAGAATATGAGGTATTCTTCTTTTCAACATTAAGATGATATTTACAGCTGAAAACGTTTTGCAAAAGAAGATAAAAACTGAAGATAAGTAGAAGCCTGTCACTGGAGTAGTTGCAGGGACACATGACGAGTTTAACAGCACAGGAATCTGGAGGGAATGGCTCTCTCAGGCTCCACTCAGCTTCTTTCTCTTGTATTTAAAAATAAGCTTAGATGCCAAAAGACAGAACTAAGGGTGAAAAAAATGAAGCTATAACCTCATCACTCCAAGAAATGAACTTAAAAGCACAAAGGTCAGCTTCAACATCCTAGTATCACCAGGACACCAATATAAAGTCATGAACTAGAGACTGTGCAGTGTTATTCAGACTATAAGAGAGGCATTTTTCTTCTAACGTGATCAGATGAGCAAAACACTGTCAAAACTAAATACCAGCTTTTCCCTTAAAAAATTGTTGAGATTGTACACTCTTGAAAGAAGAGCTAAGCCAGACTTTGGGAGGAAAAAAACCACCATCTCCCTCCTCTTAGATTCTTACATTTTCCTATTTATTTAGCATTTTTCAAGTCCTCTTCCTTAGTAATTGACTGCAAATACATCTTTCAGTGGTGAAGAATAACTGGAGCCGATTTATTTTTTCAGCTTCCTGAGTATTTTTAGCCACTTACCTCACCAGAGGAGCCGTTTTCCACACGGAAGCGTCCAGCTCTTTGAATGGCTCCATCAGCATCACTAGATATAAGCTACAAGAGAGTTTAAGATAGAGGTTGTAGTTCCAAAAATATCCATATGATCAGCAAAGCTGGCTATGGTTTCTTCATCTCCCAAGTATCATATGGCTACCCACAAAGAAGGGATCGGCCGAGCTACTACTAATTTGACTAGAGGTTTGGAAAGACCCAAATTAATTCTAAGGAGGCATGAGCAGGAGAGCCAGTTGCGCTTTTGGTAGACCTGATACTAATCAGAAATTCTCCTCTCTCAGGATTTGGCTGCACAAACACACAGAATGCCTTCAGGACTTGCCCACTTTCCAGAAACTGATCTTGAAGTTTGCCCTTTTCAAAACGTCTTACAGACATGATGATTCTTCTCCTCTCAGCCTTGGTAAGCCTAAAACTCTACTTGTTTGCAGTATTACTGAGACTAGCAGTCTTTTACTGCATTTTATTTACTGATGTTTTCAGGAGACAGAGCGCAGCAAGAATCTCCAAATATAGTACTCAGTGATGATAATGGACAACATCAGGTACAGGAGATGTCCTGGTCTGCTTCCAGCATTAACATCAGAAAATACAGCTTCTTTCCAGCTGAAGACTTCAAAAGTTTCATAAACACTCTGGAAAGACTGCCTGGTATTTTTATAAGGGAATCCAGGGACTACCAAAACACTGAAACTCTATTTGTTGTTAAAAAAGCTCTTGAGAAGTCAGTAAAACATAGGATAATACAACAGTTCATGTAAGTTCTGCAACACTGCTTAGGATCCCTACAAGAAAAGAGGAAGAGAATGCTGCCAATCATATTGCACGTTACTCCTCTCAATACTGTAAAAATGAAATTGTCACATATCATACCAAACTTAAGAAATGGGATCTGAACAATGCAATGGTATATCATTCCTTGCCTCCCTCTAGCAATCCGTGTTATTCTAGGATAATACTTTCTCCCTTTACTTGGTGGAACAGTTCCAACATTTTGAAGTTCTCTTTGCTCCTTGCTTTAAAGAGTCCTGAGGCTATGTCAGGAATAAACTAACATGGCAAAAACTCCAACAGATCCTGGTGCCTTGTATAAACTGTAAGAGAAATTATATGGACAACTAGTTATCTTACACCAGTGGGAAAGATATAGGAAAAAGTGTTTAGGGCAGAGACAAAATAATTGTGTTGTAATAAATAAAAGGTGGAAATAATTGAGCAATTGAGATGCTACTGAGGAAAATATTAAGCAAGAAAGGTTCAATATTAAACACTTAGACATGTGAAAGGGCAACAAGCACCTTTATATATTTGTATTCCAAAAGATAAAAAGATACAGTTCCATAAAATACTAGCAGAATTTTAAGAAAACCAATCAAAAGACAAGACCATTTGTGTGAGCTTACTGTGACCTTAGAATTACTGATACATTTTTCCTTTCTGGCAAAAGAATCTGAGTACTAGTAATGAAAGCGTCTCTTAACAGAAAGCAGTTCACTTGCTTTTTTGATTAAAACACCGCATCTAATATATGCAATGTATGGAAAGAAAAGAAAGATATCTAGTGTTCTTGCAATGCAAGTTCCAGCAACTAAGCCACCAATTTACACCCAATCTACAGACATATAAAAAAATATAGTATCCAAGAACTTTAAACTACAACTATTGCTCATAGAAACTTAGTAACTTCTTCCCACGGTAAAAGAGCTGGAGTTAGTTTCTTTATCCTTCCTCACTTCTGTTTTCCTATAGTAAGTTTATGTACTTTCATTACGGCCTTGTATACAGTGACATTATTTTAACTGCTGACAGACTGCTATTTTCAGCGCAGAGAAGACAGTTATATACGAGAAAAATAAAGTGCCAACTTAATATTTTAATTCAAAGAAAATGTAGAATAACTACCAGATTTCAGATAACAGTGTTCAATAACCTTATTTTGACCAGTTCTTTTAATTTTAAACCCTCTCCCACTATGAGGCATGTACACAAATTCACATACACACATATATATGTACACACACGAGCACACACGCAGTTTTTAATTCACATAATTGCAAGGACTTCATCAAATACTACTCTAATATTTTGCTATTTTCAGCTTAAAAGAGGAAAAAAGGCTCAATTTCTACCTGGGGTAAACATGATATCTATATAATGCTTCCTGACCCATTATGATGAAATATTCATAAATAAGGTAGTAAAAAGATTTCCTAGCACAGGTCTAATACATTTATTCTGAAGTCTCTGTTTATTACCCTATAACTTTAAAGTCCATCTTAGAAAGCACATTTTCCAAAGGAGAGCCAATTTTTTACCTGGAAACAAAAAGGACTTGAGCTCTGCATTATAAGCTGCTAAAAGCAAAGAACAGGCTATGTAAACTTACAAGCTCCACCGATCCATAATGCTTTCTGCTAAACTCTCCGCGTCTGCAACCCAAATCTTCAGAGACAGAGCTGGAATAAAAACACTTCATCAGTGTACACAAGTAAACCATCCTCAGATTTCCTGCAACGCTACACCCTGTCATTAACAAATACCTTTTCTGCTGAACAAGTTTTGCAGTGCACGAATTCATTGCTCCAGGGAACACTCCTCAGATTGTGCACAATCGCTAGCAGCCATTGCAGTCTGGCTTTCATATTACCCCCAAAGGAAAAGAAACATCTCCAGAGGTCCCCTCCAACCCCGTATCATTCTGTGATACTGTGTCCTGACTGGAAGCAAAAGCTATTATTAAATTAAATATTTACTCATGATGTGTTCAGAGTTCCAAAGCAGGTGGTGGCTTATAACCACGTTTGAAATCTGCATTTAATCTAAGGGAAGAAAAAGCTACAGTAAACTTAATGTCTTGAATAGGACAACTGCACTATGCTCAATAAGCTCACACTTATTATATTGCAACTGTTTTCTTCCTAGTCTTTTTTTTAGCCTGCACACAAAATGAAACTAAATTACTTTAATTCAAAAGCATAAGGAAATGTGTTGTTTGTAAACTAAGTATTTCAGAGCCTTACCATACTTGTTATCAAAAAAAAAAAAAAAGTTAAAGCCTGAAATCCAAACAGCTTGTACTCTAATCGAAAGTAACAACTCCTCCTTTTTCCCCATGAGAAAAGAAATAGTATTAAAAATTTAGAGATACGTAAATAACAAATGAGCCACAGCAAGAGTCAGTTCCAGTGATTAAGGCTACATGGGATTGCTACCTGAAAAAAGCAAACCCCCAAAATGGAAATTTCAAAGTTTGTGGCAATACATCTATCTTTTCACATTTGTGACACTGAGAATTTTCAGAGCCTTATAAACTGGACAAAGATGAAATAATATTAATATAGACATGGAAACCAACAGAATAAACTGTTCTTAAGTCATGAAGTCTGAGCATACAGAAATAGGTTCAAATCTTAAGCGATGACACACCACCAGGACCTCATGTTCAATGCTTTCATATTGGATGTAGGACATACCTACCACCGCCGCTGCCGGACCTTGGGTGAACCTTGCCTTGCAATACCACAGTGTTACAACACTGAGTGCTCCTCTGAGCCTGCGATATGGAGAATATGGCCCACAGGAGCGAAATGACTGAATGTACCTGCGAGCTGCACATCTACAGTAACTCCTGTTACTTCTACTTCATGTGGTTTTGTAGCAGTAATTGACATGCTCATTCAAAGTGTATTTGGAAAGTCTCTTTTCACCCTACTCCTACGTGTGTCATTTACGAGGAAATCATGTATGTTCTACATTTTACTGCAAATGCATCATCTTTGTCCATCCTTCCATCATCTGAAGGGAAGCATAAAAATAACCTCCAAACTGTACTACAGCACGGCTCGCAGGTAAGAAGAATTTTGAAGCTATTACTCGTGAGTTCTCACCTTTTCTTTCAGAAGGAAACACATATAAATCTGGCTAACAATTTTTTCTCTGCAGTTATTAAGATGGAGTAACATAAGACTATTTCAAGATTAGCACCTATACAGACAAAAATTAAGACATCAGATTTTATTTTCCCTTCCAGATAGAACCAAGAGTTACCAAGTTTATTTTTGTATGGGTTGAAAGTGATGCTTTGCCTCTTCACACACTTTGGAGAGAATTTGGAAAGTTCAGATAAAACCTAAAAAGTAATAATGTGTCTAATGTAATTTTTAGAATTCCTGCATTTTGACATACACGTGAAATTTGGCAGATGCTTCATGGAATAAATGGAATGCCTCATTTGCAATATATTCTAAGGCATTGTGAGTTTTCTTTTTTTTATTATTATTACTTTTACAGAAAAATCAGATAATCATGGTAATGCTAGCATTTTCTTTGTGTGCTACTTTTGTTCTACAGAATTCTTTTTCGTGGCTAGGTGTACGAGTTGCCCTAGAAACCACTGTAAAAGCAATTTTGATCAATGAGCACTTGTCACTGTCAGTACTGGTGGCAGAATGTTATGGAAACAGCAGTCAAGAGAGATTTTGCTGTCACTGAGCTCTGAAATTCAGTCTTTGATCAAATGAAGAAACATATGTAAGATGACAATTCAAGGAGTGCATTAAAAAAAAAAAAAAAAAAAAAGTCCAACAGCAGCCACTAGCAGAATAAATCTTTTCAAGCCTTGGGAAACCCAGGTCACCGTTTTGCATGTCTGGCATCTGGACAACCCCAAACACAAGACAAATTAGAAAGTCACCACAAAGAGCATCTGGCCTACCAGACTTTAAATGGAGCCATCTCCACTTGGATAATTTTTAGGTACTTTCATCAGTCATGCACTATCTCCACAAAGCAGGAGAAAAAGCAAGCTGACATTTATAAAACTGAACTTTCTGCCTTGTGGCAAAACTAACTTCAGTGCATGAAACTAGCGGAAAATGCCATCTCATGAATTACCTGCATGATAAACCCAGGGAGTTATGAAAGCCTTTTAGAACTATCTGCCTACACACAAACTAAGTCCTATTCCTTACTTTGGTGATATTTCAGCTGAGTGAAAGCCAAACTCTATCAGCAAAAGTATGCCGAGATCTGAGTATATTAATGCTGCAGAGATAACAAAGTCAGTAGCTAACAAAAAAGCTTTAAAAATAAAATATGAAAAGAGTAGTCAAAATCAAATCATATAACTAAAATGAATCATAGAACGGTTTGGGTTGGAAGGGAGCTTTAAAGGCCATCTAGTCCAACACCCTGCAGTGGGCAGGGACATCTTCAATTAGACCAGGTTGCTGAGAGCCCCATCCAACCCGGCCTTGAACAGCTCCAGGGATGGGGCAGCCACAGCTTCACTGGGCAATCTAGGCCAGTGTCTCACCACCCTCAGTGTAAAAGAATTCTCCCTTCTATCTAGTCTAAATCTACCCTCTTTTAGCTTAAAACCATTATCCCTTGTCCTATCACAACATGCCCTACTAAAAAGGTTGTCCCCATCTTCTTATAAGCCCCCTTTAAGTACTGGAAGAGGCTCTAAGGTCTCCCCGGAGCCTTCTCTTCTCCAGGCTGAACCTCCCCACGCTCTCAGCCTGTCCTCACAGCAGAGGGGCTCCAGCCCTCGCAGCATCTCCGTGGCCTCCTTTGGCCCCACTCCAACAGGTCCATATCTCTCCTGCACTGAGGGCTCCAGAGCTGGATGCAGCAGTCCAGGTGGGGTCTTACCAGGGCAGAGAAGAGGGGCAGAATCACGTCCCTCAACCTGCTGGCCATGCTGCTAACCACAAGTCCTTCTCAGCAGGTCTGATTCTCCACCCCTCCATCCCCAGCCTGTGCTGATACCAGGGGGTTGCCCTGACCCAGGTACAGGACCCTGCACTTGGCCTTGCTGAATCTCATGAGATTCACATGGGCCCACTTCTCAAGCTTGCCAGGTCACCCCATCCTGTCCTTCAGGCATGTCAACCACACCACTCAGCTTGGTGTCATCCACAAACTTCCTCAGGGTGCACTCAATCCCACTATGTCATTGATGAAGATATTAAACAGCATTGGTCCCAATATGGACCCCTGAGGAACACCACTTGTCACCGATCTCCATCTGGACGTTGAACCATACACCACTACCCTCTGGATGCGACCATCCAACCAATTCCCCATCCACTGAACAGTCCATCCATCAAATCCGTATCACTCCAATTTAGAGAGAATGATGTTGTGGGGGTCTGTATCAAAAGCCTTACAGAAGTTCAGACAGACAATACAGGTATACAACATACGAATGCACTAATGTAACAAAATACAAAAAATCAAAATGTACATTAAGGGATATGCCTGGCAGCGCAGTAGATAGTCCAGAAAGTAACGTCGAAAACATGGTGGCAGAATTAAGAGCAGACATTGGCCTGATCTTGATTAGGATTAAGATACATCCCACAACGACTACTGCAGTAACATTTCCCAACCAGAGAGTCACAACAAAAAGTAAGGTGCAGAGTAAGTTTGGTCTCTATCATACAAATCTTTTTCTTTCTCAACATGAAAAGATGATTGTGCTCCACACTCTGTCAGATGTAATCAACATTGCTTCTAGCAAAGTTCTGGAGGCCGATTAGCCCAAAGAAAGGTTCACCATAAATACTCCCTGATGTCCATGAGGGAGAGGATGCTGAAGGAGACTATCTGATCCACAAACCTGGTTTACCTGCACTGGCAAATACAACACTCTTCACAACTGGTATGACATCTACAAAACTGTATTCTCTATCACATGAATATATAACGTTTATTCCAGATTGTCCAAAAAAAACTTCTTATCTAAACAATCCCCGTATGGTTATTCTATTACTTTGTTTTTAGCATTTCCATAATGACAAGCCATAAAATAGCTGCCTTTAGGACGCACTCCAGCGCTTCACATTTAATTAGCTTTGCTGGCCACAGAATGACAGGAAGCAGAGCTGCTGCAGAGTTCTGCCACTGCATGATAGACACGATGATAAGCATGCAGACAGTAGCCAACAGCACTATATATAAAATAACAAAGAGACAGCACTGTCACATTCTGCAAGGAAACTGACAGAGGCTTCACACTATTGTTCACCAGGTCTTGAGAAGAAGAGTTACCGCAATACCACAGCCAGACTCCAGTGCAACCCCATGGTAACACATACCTACAGTGACACAAGAGAAGAAGACAGATGGGACATCCACACATGCCTTGTAAGATGAACCCACAGGACTCTATTCCAGCCCAAATACCTAAGATTTACCCCTACTAAGGGTACAGGGATTCACAGATGCAGCAAGACAGGGTATATTCATCCATTGATGCAGAGAACATCAAAAGCAAGTGAGTTTATTGGGAGAAATAATCTATTTTCTTAGACCACACAATATAGATGGAAAACACACACAAGATCAGAAAAAGCATAAAGAACAATCTGAGCCTCTGAAAGGCTTATGCTCCTATCCTCTCCACAAACTACATTCCAATAATTTAATGAAATACATTGTCTTACCACAAACCACACCTTTTGTTATCAAGAGCATTTTTCTGACACCACTCTATTTGAAAACCACGAGTATACCTGAGAAAAACGTTGATTTAAAAAATAGTGGTTTAATAGCCATTTGCATCCCAATTCAAAGTACCTAAACCATACCTAACTTTCAAACACACTATCAGTCCTTTTAAAAATCAGAATTATACCCAATGTTAATCTCTGCTTCTTCTCAACCTAACTACTTCATTTAACACTTCTACTTCATATCATACTTGTAATCTGCTTTGTATCAAGCACTTAAAGCTGAATCTCACACCAACATAAATGCTACATGGACAAGCTCGTGAAAGTTAACCACCTTAGCCTCAATTTATGCATTGCTAAGATTTACATTATGATGCTATTTGCGCAAGTGCACATATTCCCCAATGAATTCTAGCCTTCTTCGTTCAGGGTACCACCAAGACCTGTACTCATCAATTCTATGACATATCACATGATCTAATTTTAAAAATATGCTGCAATTAAAATTAGCTTTTTGTAATAATTTTCTTCATTGGATTACATCCTTCCTCAGTCCTGACCTGATCTACATCAGAAAACACTGTTGCTTCAGTTATGACAGTTTTAAAACAGTTTTCATCCTACTAAGATGAACTGCCAGCACTGAAATACTTAAGTTATTTTACCAGTGGCTCAGACCAGTTCGGCTTAATAATTTAAAATGTACTTATACTGCAAAGTGTTTTAATACAGATAAGCCTTTATTCACATGAAAAAAACCCATCTTATACGCATTTTTACAGCACCCAGGGTATACTCTACTGTCCTCTCCCATTTGTTTGGGAACACAGGTGCTGCTGTGTGAATGTACAGTTGACGGGGGAGAGGAGGGAGGACCAGCTTCCTCCCATTTCGACAGAAGCTCCTACAAACTTCAACAGACCTGGAAGCCGAACAACAAAGCAAGTTTAAACATATTTGCTAATCTAAAGTTAGGCATGTATTTTTAGGACCACAAGTTTTGTCTTTTGGGAAAGCACTCTGCTTGGGGGGCGG